>MJUU01038614.1:0-33606 GCA_002080025.1 Modiolus philippinarum | reverse complement strand
TTGTGAATTTCACCCCTTTGTTCCTTCGGTATTCTACTGCCGCTGTTTGTGAAAAAAATGAAGTTTGGATCCAAACTCTGTTTCACGATTCTTTTTTTTTCACTTAATATAGGGATGAACATTTCTATTTAATGTCTACTACCTTTCAATAGCAATTACCCTTGTGTTGCTGCTATCGCAATGGATTGGAACGTTTGGCATGCCATAAAACCAGTTTAACCCACCATTTCTTTTGAAATGTCTGTACCAAGTCATTGACATTGCGGTCGACAATTTTCCCGGTGGTTTCCACCTGATTTGTCTTTTTGTCTCATGGACTTCGGCTTTTGACAACTCTGTTTATAAATTGTATTTTTACTCCCGTTTCATATTTTAACGTAAAAATTAAATTGTAGATTGATATATAATTTAACATTTTAACACAAAATATGCCTGATTCGATGTGTTGAGTCTTTCCGATAATTCGAATATTGCATAACTGTTAGGAATCTTAAAAACATATTTTGCCATCACAACCTTTTATTCCTTTTATTTGTTGTACGGTACGTACACGCTAACGTTTTATACTCAAGGTAGCATAGAATAATAAAATTACCTGTTGGAGCATTGTGTTTAATTAAACCAGAAATTGTTTGAATGGATGACTATTACAAAAAGGCACAATTAAATACTGAAATGACTACTGATAGACTAGAAACAAAGAAACAATAAGTAAGGGCACTTTTCACTTCATTGTTAACAAACCAACATAAAAACAAATGAAGAGCTGGCCACATTTTTGTTCTAAAGGATGTTCACTGGCCATGTTTATGCATTTTTGTCAGATTTTTGGACTTTTCGTGCTATAGCTATTTGAATGCTTAATAATTTTGGCCCAATGACCTCTTAATCCTTTTCTCTAGTTTCATTTTATTCCTCTTTTTGGATCATTCTGGCAAAATTTTATGCAGTTGGCGTTATTTTGTCTTATCCGTTTTTGATAAGCATAGTTCATATCGAACCTACGAAAAATGCAGAGGAGGTCAATTTCCCGACATTTTTTGAAACACCCGTATCTCAAGAATTTCATCGGTAACCTATATTTTTTTTGGCTTAAATTACTTTTTTGTTCATTTTCTAACGAAAATCACATTTAATTGAAATCCTTGTTGTATATGAAATGACCATTGAAAATCCTGAATGAAGATATGTGATTTTCATTTATTATTTTTTTTTTGTTTTTTTGTTTTTTTGTTTTTGTTTTTGTTTTTTTTCAAGTTTAAGAGTCTTTTGTGTGGGTCCGTTTTTGTTCATATGTTTTATGGAATTATTTTCCTTTATTGAAATTATTGATATTTTCTATTTGAAACCTAGACATGTTTTTCTTAAATATATGGGAAATAACATAACTAGTGTACCAATAGAAAAATAATAATAGTTCAACCTTTTTCAAAAGACTACATGAATAAAATAGTTAAATGACATTTTTTTCATATCTAATTTCAAAATGCGTAAGGTGAATGCGCTATAGGATTAAACACTGGTTTTTAGGAAATTATATAAAGTCGGAAGGACTTTATGTAAAGTTTATGAGTGACCTGCCGGAGTTTATATATACATATTTAAAACAAATATGCTTGATCGGGGTAAACGTTGTCTTTATTTGCTGCACTATATTTTTGCGTAGAGAATTAATGGGCAAACGGAAATATCGAAAGAAAAAATCTACTGTTATTCAAGACGTTGACCAATGAAAATGAACGTTACAATTACATTTGGAATTATTGAACATAAAAGTTCTAATCAACGGAATGAACATATTTGGAACATCAAACATGATTAAAGAAAGAATTGAATAAAACTGAACCCTGCAAAGATGTCTTTATTGAGTACTTGATTTTGTCCTTTACTAAATTCTGAGAGCATGTACAGCTGCAGTCTACAATACAAGTGGAACATAACTGTTGTAGAATATAGTTGAAAATGAATCACAAATGCACATCAAAAGAAATTATTTTGGTATATTTCTAAATGTGGCATTCTTTGAGTTGGTAAAACTGCGTGACAAGAATTGATGACAGTGTTTGTAAAAATTCTTTGCCCGATATTGTTATGATACCTTACGTTTGTAGGAATTCTGTTTCATGTACATTTACTCAATTGCCCATATTTTTTTTACAATTAATATATTTGTAATCTATTTCTGTTTCATTCCTGTCACACTTGTGCTAATGTGTGTATATTTGTCTCCTTGACATTTACCCCATTTGCTTTCTTTTTAATATTTTGAAATTAATAGTCAAAGTCTTTTGCGCCAAAACAATGTCCACGTATATGAGAGATAAATTTATTAAACCTAATCACCAAATATTGGAAAAGAAACATTTATATCTTAATTCAACAAAATCTTGTTCAAAACTAAGGTGTATCTCCTATTGGTATAGTTCTGTCCTTTGCTGATTTTTGGATTTACTATTAGACCCTATTGGTAATTTATTCACTATCAGCCGGGTGACTTTAGGATGAAGAACAACAATAAAAGCGGTGTTCCATTTTCTTAATCTTACCATAAGAGATTTTGTCGCATGTACATTTACTACATATCCCTTTATTTAATCATTAACTGATATTTCAGTATATGGGTTTGAAAATGTTTTGATTTGATCTGGTCTGAAGAGACATAAGTTGTCGAAACGCGCATATGCAGAAATTAAATTAACAGTAACTTTGGTATCTTGTTGGTTGTTATATATGTTTATTTATATTTGTAAGTTGGGTGAAAAAAAATTCCGACAAAAATGTAAACCATCTTTGTCTGTCTAATAAATTTGCTGGCTTCGGTTCAGGCCCATTTTTGAATTTTCGGTTTTATTTCAGCTATATTAATCATTTTTATTCTCTATGATAATATTGTTATTAAGATAAATTTATAAAATGTAATAGGCGTACAACATAACTATATATATACTACTCAAGAAAAGAAACGATACACAGTTAATTTTGTAAATATTTTTGTATTTCGCAATTTAATATTTTTATTTTAGTGCATGAATGTATTCAACGCCAAAACGCATTTGATTTGTCCATTTTTAAATCACACGGTGTATATCCATAACGGAACCTTTTCGAATAATATTGCCGTTACGCGATCCTTCGGGAAACAGTAACGGGTCCTTGGTAGATTTGTGAGGTAATTTGCAACACAGTTCTCTTTATTTGTTCGATTTAATGCCACGTGAAATGCTCTAAAAAAAGTAGATGAAGTGTCACGGAACTCTAGTATTGTTATATTTGCCATTTCTTCAAAATTTAGTGCATCAGTTCAAACACAAACGCTGCATTTTAAGAAACAGTCGAGATTTTCATTACATCGATATACTGAAAAGTCGTTATCTCCCTACATTTTGACCAAGTTTACAAATTTATATTGTATTCTGTAATATGATTATAAGCTAAAACATGTCTCAAATGTTCACAGCGATACCTTGATAAAAATGGAAACAAATAAATGTATAATAAAATAAAAAATGCTGAAAACAAATCATCGTATTGAAGCAAATAACTAAATACCGAAGTTCCTGTGAATTTAATTTCTGCATATGCGCATTTCGACAACTTATGTCTCTTCAGTGCAGATAAAATCTAAACCTTTGGATCTTCATGAATGTGGCACAGTATCCTTGGGGATTGTTTAATACTAGACAACCCATAAAAGTGATGATCAATGTTTTTTACTTTTCTGTGTTTTTCGACTACTTAAAAGGTTATTATAGTGGTTATAAGAAATAATCCAATTACTCCAAGATTTAAACTCTATTCATCTATTTGATACAGTTTCTATCGTTGGTGGAGACAAATTCAATCTGAAGATAGGAAATAGTGACAAATTTAGGGACTATCTTTACCTTCGATCAGAAGCTACAATTGACATGACCAATGACGGGCCCGAAGTGGGAAGTTTTGACAGTTTGATCACTTTAAATGAGGAGTTTTACCCCACCGCAATTTTTGCGCCTGTCCCTCGTCAGGAATATGTTGGTCATTGGCTTGTCCTTGTCTTCTTATCAAATTTTAGTTTCTTGATATTTGGGCTATTGGATACGGTTTGTTTCCATTGATTTATTCACTTTTTTACCTTTCGGCGCAATTTAGTTCTTACTATATGGTGTGAGGTTCCTCACTGTGTTGAAGACCATATGGTGACCCTAGATGTTTTGTTTTTGGTCGTTTTAACCTGGATATGGGATGTTGTCTCCTTGACATTTACCCCATTTCCTTTCTTTTTCATATATAGCTGACATCCACATTCCAATCAACATTGTACTAATTTCTAGATTTTTCGACCTTATAATTCTTAGGAGGGAGCTACACTTCAATTATTTCGGACAGAATAAAGGTGAAAATAAATATTCTGGCCCACACCTTGAAAATAAATAAAATTTTCTTTCCGCAACAATTTTCTGGTGGCCTAAAAATTTGGAGAGGTAGCATGCATGTAGGACCGCAGATACATTTGTATTTTTTGTTCTATGAACAAGTTATATACATTATTTTACTGGGCACGCGCGTTTATGTGGTTCCGTATTATGTGATTTATCTTATAAATTTTAGATTTTATCTCATAATTATGGGGACTTGGTGGCCGAGTGGTTAAGTTAGTTCTACTACCTATACAACTACTGTAGTCTATCACCACTGCGGTTTGAGTTCGTACCCCACTGTGTACATTAAAAAAAAAAAGGATGTAATCGACTTACAGTCGTTAGTGATAAGGTATGTCAGTTACCTGCCCAAGGTCAGTTGCTCTCTCCGGGAACTCCGGCTTCCTTCACCACCAAAACTGACCGTCATAAATTAACTGAAATACTGCTGAAAAAGACGTTAAATAGAAAAAAATGAAAGGATATGGAGTAAATGTACATGTGACAAAAACGCACACGATACATAGAAAACTCCAGTTTATCAAGGACAGGGCTTACCAATCAATCAATTAATCTCAAAATTATGAGACACTATTCCTAATTATGAGATATTATCTCAAAATTATGAAATGTTAAGAAATATTTATGAGATGATATCTCATAATTATGAGATACTGATTTCACTATGAGATAATAATCTTGAAATTATGAGATTATTATCTCATAAATATGACCTACTAACTCATAAGAATGAGATAGATAACATTTCTTTATTATGTGGTAATTATCTCGTTATAATGTGATGATGCCTCGTAATTATGAGATTATATCTCATAGTTATGAGATAATGACGATTTTATTTCTATGTTGCATCAATACTCTTCTATAGTTATGCGGTTACTTTCAGTACTAATACATACACACGCACACTGCAGGAGACATCACTACTTTTAATAGAAGAGGTACTCATTTTGTGCATAAATCGTTCGAAATGATAAAGTTTTAAAGTTCTTCGAAATACAAGATCTATATTGTCGGAAAATAAAACACAATCTCGAAGATAACTTTAGACAAAAAAANAAAAAAAGAAAAAGAAAACAAGACCAAAACCAAAATATTAAAATGCAAAATGCAATTATAGAACAAATTAGTAAACTACTAGTTACCGTTCAATTCTTAATAAAACATATAGGTTTTATTTGGTGTTGATATAATAAATTATTAAGGAGGGGGGGGTAGCTGTTCAAATCAATAATCGGTATTGAAGACATAAGTGTTTGTACTTAAATTTTACAAATTCGTCCCATAAATTCGAGAAATTGCAATTAAATGTAATTTTCTTCTGTCGGTACTTATCCGATTAGAACCAACTGAAGCTTTGAGTTGTAATTACTCCCCTTCGGGTCGTTGTCTCTTTGACACATTCCCCGTTTCCCTCCTTTTTTCTACTACTGGTCGCAATAGTCGTTAGCTAGTCCTCTTTCACAAAGACATCCGGTTAGTCCGGTTAAGCCTTTAAGAGCTTCTTGTCTTTTCTCGTACCTTAGAAAACATATACAAGGAAAAATTCTTTTTTAGATTTTGACATTTGATGTTGAATGACTACACTTGACAAGGTTAAACAGGTGCCTGTATAATAGTCATTACTAGATTGAAGGTGATGGGACCTTACTACTGTATATGTGTTTAGGTCGCATATGACAACTGAAGACACCGAAGAGAAATACGTCGTCGATTTGTTTTCGAAAAAGTTAAAGGCACTTTGAACTTTTTGTGCATAAGCATAGTGAAGAAGTCAATCCGACGTATATAGAAAAGCTCATTCGCTATTTCGTACTTCCTCATATCTGTAAGTCAGATAATTCTCACTCAATAACTCCGTAATAATTGTAAGTCGTATTCCAACTAAACTTCCTGGAACCTGAATCGGTTTTCTAGGGCCCCCGCTACAGAACTGCAGGGCGCGTCCCCAGTTGGTATGCTACAGGTCAATACGGAGAGCCTGACCGCGAACCATTGTAGCCAAACTGTGTGGAGAAATGCTACGTTCCATGTAGTATAAAGACCCACGGGCTTCTATTTGTCTGAGAGAGCAGAGTCACTGAAACTCGTATGGAAGGCTTAATTTCCTGCCCCTACCCATTTCTCCCCTTTTCCAGTGTCAATCAAAAATCGTTGTCCCTTCCGCCTTTGTTTCTTTCTTTATTTATATTTTTTTAATTTATTAACTTGCTTAACTTGCTCTCGTCCTGATATAGCTGAAAAATTGCTCAATGAACGTTAAACTCTAACTAATCAATCAATCAATTCAACCAGACTTTAAAGACATCTTGTTTACATGATCAAGTGTGCCACTTTAACTTGGACGGGATTTTTTTTAATCTAGCCCAAATGCTTTTTATAACTAACATTGAAATGCGACCACCCCTTTGTTGTCTGACGTTTTGACAGCTCTAGTTTGCGTTTCTGTAACTTTGGGAAATGCCGATTTAAATGTATTTTTATAGTAAATTCCATGCTGGACTGTCCAAACAAACCATCTCTTTTGCACTATTGGATTAGTTCTTTCAGAGGAGAAAGGTTTTTTAATTTTTTTTTAAACGGTGGGTAGTTGATATATATTATGAAATATGTAGCTTGTATACCGACGTTACAACCATTTATTTCTATAATACAATTATGGCACTTTCTCGAACTCAGTAGTGGGTTAAATAATAATTATTTTGACACTTCTTACTTTTCATATCTTGGAAACAGCAAGGGTTACGTAAAATCTGTTGACATTGTACCGAAAGCTTAGATCAAGAAGAATCCAAAGAAAAAATTTCCATGAATTCGATGAAATTTAAAAAAAAAATCTTAAGAATATATGATATAATCATATAAATAATATATTGAAATAAAATAATTACTATGTTATTATATACTGTAATTATTTGCTAATTGCTCATCTTATGATAGGCGTAATGTGTGTTGCAAACTTTATTCATATGTTAGCCTCATTACCCACAGCAACGTCAAACCTTGTATGCAGAAATCACAAAGGTAGTAGTGCCACCTTCCAACACCTTTCCTAAAAAATCGGTAAAGGTGCCGTTATTCATATTTCCATTTCAAATCAATTTTGGGGGTCTAAAACAGATTATGCAACAGAAGAAAGAGTCAGGGGTGGTGTATTTAGGTTTATTTTTATAATATTTGTAAAGTTGTGATGTTAATGGATTTTGAAAAGCAAATAACTATGAATGATTTGTCCGAAATTTCACTTCACATTGACATTGCTTTCATTGGAAAGCCATAAAAACATTGTCAGCACACAAATGTGACTTGCTATATTATAACAAACTGATATGATTCATCACAGAGTTCCGTGAGAGTAAAATATACGACAAATTTACAGTTTCTGCCTGACAATTCTTCATTTTTTACGTCGCTGTCCAATTGTTGACATCAGTTTCATCGATAAGGATCCGTTACTTATTCCCGAAGGACCACGTAACGCATACTTGATCAAAAAGGTTCCGTTTTGGATATACACCGTGAATCAATTCCGAAACGGATACGCTAAAAATCCGGAATGAAATTTTTTCACATGATTGATCGAGTTCGCCGTTAACAGATGGATGATTTAATTTGTTTGATGTCAATCACGGCCACCAATCGCGCTAAATCATATCCAAATGATATGAAAACAATTTCGTTAGCGAGACTTCCGGATATGCGTTGCCGGGACTTTTTCTCTGCACCTCGAAGGTAAGTCGTCGTTATTTTCTACATTATCGAACTATTGTTTAAAAAAGGCGAATGTCATTCGATGTGTTCTCACGGTTCCTACCTTAACTGGAAACTACTACAACAGTTTCAGTGTGGTATGGACGCTAGAACCTTTATTCTGAGAAAAGCCTCGTTGAAAACACTTGGAACGGACAAAATAATGCCTCGAATTCAATGGTTCGACTACACTGATGAACTTAAGTTGAATAAATGTGTTTTAATAGTCTACAAGAACAAACAGACAAGTCTTCGTTTATTTTAAAACAGTATATTACGTAAAATCTCTGAACAACACACATACTCCGAGTTAGTGGTACCAGATATGAGTTAGCGGTATCAAGTATGAGTTAGCTAACAAGTGGAAATATGTACGCGGGTTACTGTCATAAGATTGTTTTTGTTTGTAATATCTTTCCGTTTTTTACGAACTCTTTTTACGCATTACAATATTCAAGGAGAAAGGTCCTACGAATTTTAATTTGAAAATACCACTAATTTAAAAGTAGTTTTTATTCAAGAATAGCCTTGTCTAGCGACTTACTCTGTAACTTTGCATTTCAATGGTTATTTTGCAAAGATACGACATTTTTCAATTCACACTGTCTACATATTTGTCATTTTGACTCTTAGAAATTGTCTAATATTTTATAATCAATGGTCGCCGTTTACTTTATGTGACGATAATTTTATTTTAGGTTTTATTATGAGTATCTATGGAAAGAAAAGGAATTTTTTTCTCATTTCTTTTGCAATACAAAGAAACGTATCATACAAATATAACGCTCTTATAATCCGTTATAAAAACACCGAGAAATAACCTGGACATTACTCATGAACTCTGATGCGAAGTGCATTTAAACCGGTGTACCACAGGTGGCAATTCTGGGCCTTTGATATGTATATAATATCTAAAATATTTGTCTTTAGAGATGAAAAACCCCAAGAAGTAAGCTTTGCATCATTCCTGAAATCTGATGCAAAGTACATTAAAACTGGTTTATCACAAGGAATCGATTTATTATTTATATTATATGTCAATGATTTGCCTTTAGATATACAACATTCTTCCTTTGACTTATGCAGATGTTCTGCTTTACATAGAAAAAGTAATCAATATGTAAATGATTTAAATATTAAACTATAAAAGATATTGACATGAAAAATTGGTGCCCAGAAAATAGTATGAAGTTTAATCCTGGAAGCTAAATAAAATCCTAAAATCAGAAAAAAAGTTACATGCATATTAGAATGACGATTTCCCAACATTTAACAACAATAATCAAAATGAGGTAATTTATTAGAATTAAAATTTATTATTCGTATATATGGCTGGGATAAAAAAGAATAAGTATCCTGAAGTATTGAAATAAAAAAAAACTTTTTTCTATTATATCTAAAGGCAAATCTTTGACACATAATATAAATAATAAATGTCCCAAAACTGACCCCTGTTGTAAACCGGTAAATTGATCCCTGTTGTACACCAGTTTTTATGCACTTCACATAAGAGTACATGAATGATTTTCCGGTTATTTGTCGGATATTTTTTTTGTCATATCGGATTTACTGCAATATAATAACATACCACGCTGCCTTGTATTGTACCAGAAACATTGAAATTTTTCCGTTTCCTTCTATTGATATCCATAATAGAACTTACCTTCATTTCATAAATTAAACGGTTTTAGTCCATTGATTAAGAACTATTTTATATCTATACAATTTCCAAGATTTTTTTGAAAACACTCAGACAGATGCATAAATGTGTAACAAGAGGTCAATATTAACTTATATATACATTCAAAAACATGACAGACAGAACATGATATGCATAATAAATACAACAAATTAGGTAATTAAATACAGATATAAAATATATAAATTTCAGACAATTACACAGAATGATAGAAATAAAGCTGCTTGTCGAATAAACAATGATAATTTTTTATATGGTTGTGTATTGCAAATTGAGAGAAGACCTTCAAATTTTCTACGATTAGGATGAACTGTATAGTAATTTGGTAAATACTTGTTTCGTAAGGAAATAATATTTTCATTTTTACAAATTAACAGAAAATAATATTCCCAGTGTCAAAACAACAAAACATGTTGAAGGTTAAACCTAAAAATAAGCGTATCTGTGCTAAATGACCACATGCTCAGTCATTGATTAAGTCACTTTACATTTCTATTCAATTTCATACTACACAAGTTCGTAAAAATTCTGTCCTTGTATATAATGGTCATGTGCTGTTAAAAGTCAGATAAAAATTGTGGAATGATAATACAAACGAAAACAATCTTGCATATGACAGACACCTGCGTACGTATTTCTGCTGGTTAGCTAAATCATACTCGATACCACTAACTCATATCTGGTACCGCTAACTCATAGTATGTGCATTTTTCGGAGATTTTACGTAATATACTGTTTTAAGATAAACGAAGACTTGTCTGTTTGTTCTTGCACACTATTAAAACATGTTTATTCAACTTAAGTTCATCAATGTAGTCGAACCATTGAGTTCGAGGCATTATTTCGTCCGTTCTCAGTGTTTTCAACGAGGCTATCTCAGAATAAAGTTTCGAGAGTCCTTATCACACAGAAATTTTTGCAGTAGTTTTAAGTTAAGGTAGGAACCGTGAGAACACATCGAATGACATTCGCTTTTTTTAAACAATAGTCCGATAATGTAGAAAATAACGACGATTTACCTTCGAGGTGCAGAGAAAAAGTCCCTAAAACGCATATCCGGAAGTCTCGCTAGCGAAATTGTTTTCATATCATTTGGATATGCTTTAGCGCGATTGGTGGCCGTGTCAATAATTGGGGCACTTCATCAGGCTAACAATATGCCATCTCAAAAAGCGGAAAACAATTTCTCAATTCGATGCCCCTTTCAACTCAAAATAAACACTGGCAATGACTAAGCGCGGTCAGATGTTTCCCTCGCAAGTCATTGTTACTTGAAAAGAAGAATAAACTTAAAACTATTATTTAATTAAAAGCAAACATACTATCAAATGATAAATCACGTGGCAGCAGGTCCTGTCAGACGTCACAACGTCAAGATCACGTTTCACGCGTTTAACACTTCGGAATAGGGTAGTTGAAAATGTAAAATAGGCCTGAGGATTTCATGGTCGACATAGCAGAGGTTTGAAGTCAGCCGGTTCGAAAATGTGGTGTTTTGGTAAAGAGAAAGTGTAGCCTCACTCACTATTTAGGTCAGCAAACAGAAATGCCGAATAATGACCTTGACCGTGGGCACACATGGTTCAGAAATTGTAAGATAATTTTTTGGGGATAGTGTTAATTCTTAAGTGCAAAACATACATTTTGTGTACGAGTTATAGTTTTCTGCTATAAAGTAAAATATCATTCTTGATAAAATCTGTGTATCGTTTTTGAGTAGTATATTTATGACGAATTTGGTATAGAAGAGAATATGGTTTGATCGGAATGAATAACTGAGCAACTTAAAATATTTCACCCTTCTCATAAACACCAATACAGCTAATTATAATTTTTTGTACAGTAAATGACATCTTTTTCATATTTATATGGACAATAAAACGAAACATTTATTCCGTTTTAATTTCTAGCATACCATCGTTACAGAATGTAGTGTACGTAGAGCTATGTTCAAAACTTCTTGTCTTTTAACTGAATTTGTAATGAATTCAAGTGTATCTAATTTATGTTAAACAACTTAACACCAAATATATCTTGTACGTTGAAATGAATACACTTTCATTAGGTTAACAAGGAATCATCATTTTAAAAAAATACAAAATACCGAGGTAACTGTTAATTTAGTTTCTGCATATGCGCATTTCGACAACTTAAGTCTATCAGTACATATACCATGAAGACATTTGGAAATCAATATACCGAAACCTTTGTAAAAACTGATAGAGGACAAATTAATAATAGAATCAAAATAGTAAAGCCAAAATCTCGGGAGTTATGCGAAAGGGGGATACTCCTTAGTTTTGAATAATATTTTGCAAAAGATATTGCATGATTCCAAATAAAACTGGTTTTCGAGCCAGCACCAAGTACTGGCTACTGATTGGTGAATACCCTCGGGGACTGACAGTCCACCAGCAGAGGCATTGACCCAGTGGTCATAAATAACAAAGTACAGAAGATACTGGCCATTTAGTTTTATGCATATGCACATTTCGACAACTTATGTCTCTTCATTGCAGATCAAATCAAAACTTTTGGAAATACATATACCGAAATATGTGTAAAAGACTGAGAGAGAAAAATAATACCAATAGGATCTAAATAGTAAAGCCAAAATCAGCTAAGAACAGGCGGGTTGGAGACGCATAAGCAAAGTATTCAAATCCAGCATTATTAATCACTTTTGCAACATTTTCGTTTACGCTGAAAAGAAAAACCTGTAATTCTAGTGATGATTCTGAAAAAAACCACATTTTTGTTTTTACAAAAGAGACTATTTTTTCTACGATCACTCCAAAAAAGTACTTATTAGATCTGCGGCAGATATTAAAAAAAGTTGATGTTTCTTTCAAATGAAAATGAAATATTCCTGGTTACTGACGTACTTTGAAAAAAATGTTTCTTCGGAAAAAAGATTCATTTTGGAAATTTATTCATATAATTTATCTATTCATACTATGCATTTATTCGTCATATACATATAGATATTATACATTAGCTGTATTTTACAAGGAATCATATATTTTTATAGGGATTTAGGTTTGAACATGATAATGGTGCTAGATGTTGGGGTTTTTGACGGTCTAACATCGTTAAAAGTTTTGTAAGTATTTCATTAATATACGAGGGTTGTCAATGAAGGTTGCAGAGAAGGATAAATAAAAAAACAGCGTTAAAATGGTTATATTTAGCACATTCCAAATCTTTTACCTCATATGAATATGAATATTTGAAAGCTAATGCAATCTCGCATGCAAAATTGCAAAACTGATTTTGTAAAACCCAATATCTAGATACCCTGAACACAACGAATATTTCATGTCAGAAGTAATGTATTTATTAGATTTAGTTGATAGTTATTACAATGTTAAACATCAAATTGCCAAATTTTCACTTCCAGAATTTTTTTATGATGATCTGTAATCTTATTAAATCAAATATCTTTAGTCCATGTACCCCCACACACTTATGAACCCATTCATATTTTTCAGTCCTTCTGTATCCCCTATTTAAAATTAAACATGGTAACATGAACATATCCTGCACGTAATTTTGAAACAGGCCCCTTTTTTAGACCCATCCAACGAAAGTTTTTCTTTCAATTGCTTTAAATTGTTGACTGGCACCTTTCAGTTATGTAAAAATGGTATCGAAAGATAGCTAATGGTATAATCTATACAAGTATACCCAGTACGTTATAAAAATTGAAAACTCTTACCCTACCCATTCGAAATATTGACGGAAATTTTAAGATTTCTCTCGAAATTGTGTAAGTTCTATAGTCTTTAGAAACCAGCATGTTTTTTTCATTTGATAATTCTTGCAATTTTATTAGTCTTTTAATCTCCTTTCTTTAAAATTAATCATGTTAACATAATGTAAATATGTCTTGAATGACTAAACTATAACTTTTATAAAAAAAAAAGATTGTTTTAGACACAGTTTTTTTTTCCTTTTTTTCCCTCACCTTTCACATGACTGGTTCAAATTCCTAAAAAGTTGGTATAAAATTGAAATACACAATGTCTTATTTACAACTAGTACAAACAATGGCAATTTTGAAGTATTATAAACAACCTACCTCCTTCATCCATCAAACTTACCCCCACCCTAACAAATTTTCTCTAAAATTGTCATTTTTTTGTCTATGTTAGCATACAAATATCCAAACCATGCAAATTGTGTGTTGTATATGACAATGTTGCATGATTTTATCGAAATTTCATATTTTAACACCCATTTGTTGATTTATACTCAATGTTTTGCCGTAATTGATGAGGAATTGGAATTTTCTACAATTTAGATTTGTCCAACGTTCACTTTAAAGGTAGATGGATACTCCAGAATTTTCTCCATAGACTTCCTTTATTTTCCCAGGAAAGTTTCCTTATTATAGTGTCATTGAAATACAAAATTTAAAAGGGGGGGGGGGGGGGGTCACCGTACTTGTTTTTAGAATAAGTGATATCAAAATAATAAAATATTTCTACTGAATATATAGGTAAAACAGGTATTTTGTTGCTTTCTGTGAAACTATTCTATAGATTTCTCTCTACTTTACTCATATATTAGCCCTTTGAACATACTTTCAAAAAATATAAAGAAAAATAGGGGTCAACGACTTTGTTTTTCTTATAATATGTAAAATGTGAATTTTCATAGTGATATCTATATAAAATATCTTTATCAGATTATCTTCCTTTTTCAAATATCCTCTTCCAAACTATTCAATTATCAAATTACAATACTTTATCTAATTATATAAATTACCATACTTCATCTAATTATATAGATACGTTAAAAATCAAGTATATGTAGGTCGTTTGCTTACTGTGTCACTGATATAATATTAATTGATACATTACAAATAAAAATATTTGCATATTTAAAAAGCAGATAATACCACAACAGTATAAATAACAAATTGAACATGGCATAAGACTACCGATCAACCCTAAATTGATATATTTGTCAAATCTGGAAGATGTATCTGCAGTTATGCCATTTAATTCTGCCGTGCGATATATAAGTTGTCTTAAAACACTGTTTAGAAAAACCAGGAGTGTTCAACGTGACGCTAAATATCGAAAATTTTACCCCTACCCCAAGAAAAATCCCAAAATATGCCTGTCTGTACATATATATGAACAAAACGTACTAATGTTTTACTTTCTTTAAAAAAATTAATTATTTGATATGTCGCATTATCGAATTTTAATGCCAAAATTGAATATTTTGGGCGATTTTCTTGATTTGGACTTTTCAGCATTTCCGAATTTTACAAAATTCAAAGTTGTATTTTTGTATACCTACCCATTAACCACGCGCATGATCTTATTTGTGATATATGGAAGTCTCTGTTTATTTTTGTGTTTGAAATAATATGTTGTTGGACTTTTATACAATGTTTAAGTTTTCAAGCTGAGTAAAATGAAATAAATGGTGTTAATTATTTTTTTTGGAAGGGGATATGCTTGCAATTTACGAGAGTTTAGTTAGAAAAAAATGTTCAAAAGCATACTATCTTATAGCTGAGATATAATGAAACGATACTTTATCAATATTTTCAAGTTATATTTCAAATTCGTGAAGTTTTTACATCACTAAGTGAAAACAGCTAATGATTCTGAAAAAGGGAAAATTCCCATTTTTCTTAACATTTCGAACCGAAGGGCCAAAGAAGTTCCCTTTAAATAGTTTAAATCTACTTCTGCATGTCAGCTATAGTGAAATACACACAATAACTTGCATTAAATATTATCTTTTTATCATTTAGAGTCTGTATATTTTACAATTTCCCTTAATTTTTTAGAGGGAGAATGCTAATTTTGGCACTTCTGAACCACAATAAGTGTGAATCTAAAGTTTTTCACACAATTTGTTGCTTACATATATAAATCATTATTGCATTGGCAATTATTAGATACATATTTAAATTTGAACGATTCAAAAGAAAGAGTGTCGAAATTGTGAAAATATTTAAAATTTCAAAAATTTCCATTTTTCACAAATTTTATACCAAAAATTTTAAGACCTGATTGATCTTATATTTCAACATTGAATCACAACTGATAAATTAGGCATAAAAAACTAGATCAAATTATGAGATTTATTATCTTAAAGAAGCTGACAGTTTAAGAATCGTCAATTTTTTGCAGGGGGGGGGTATATTTTCTGTATCCACAGAACATAAAAATGTCGCAAAAGGGCCAAACTTGTGGTCATTGTAAAATGTATTGAATAAGCTTTAAGTTCAATTTGTTACCAGATTTCAGTACACCAAACTTATCTACATAAAAATTTTAGAGCTTAAAAGATGAAATTAAAGTTCAAACTAAAATACAAGAATTTTGTGTGGTGTACTATTAAATTTTTGAAAAACTTTTACCTTCCTTCTAGAAGTTAGTTGTTAAGTGGTAGGATGTTCATATATTGGCGGTGACATCCTTATTATGACAGCTTTCTTTCTGTCCACATTTGTAGACATTATGATCTTGGCTTTGCCTTGAGGGAAATTAAAAAAATCTAGAAGTTAGATATTTAGTGGTAGGATGTTCATATTTGGTATGTTACTTTATCATGTTGAGAATTTTTTTTTCGTAGGCATTTAGGGCTTGACCTTGCCCTGGGGAATTTAAGAAAAATTGAACCCTGCACCGAGAAGTTATTCTTTTAGTAGTAGGGAGTTCATATTTGGTATGTGAGTTCCTTATATCACATTTAAATTTTCTCAAAACATTAGATTTACGAAAATGTAAATTGTGAAATTAATTTTGCGTTGAGGTCACTGTAATTTCCCGTGAGCTTTGCTGTTTTCTTAGAACTGTTGTTCGCAGTAACGCGAAATTCATCTACATTCTGAATATCGTTTCACTTATATTGAAACGAAAGCAATTGACAACGTCAGTGGTTGTTTATTTATATTTGAAAGTTTTATTCCAGATCTCTTTCCGCCAACAAATTGACATTTCTACCCGACGCAGTCTTCGAGAGTTTAACATCCCTAGAAATTTTGTAAGTACATTGAGGCATTTTGATGAATTCTACTTTTAATAATTATGTGGTTGACTGCATTTTTATATCAGATATACGCGATTACAAAATTGCACTATTTTTTTGTTTTGATTTTTGTCAGTAATTTGCCAGTCAATCGTGATATGAATAACACAATACCGACGTTACTGTTAATTAGTTTCTGCACATGCGCCTTTCGACAACTAACGTCTCTTCCGTGCAGATCAAATCAAAATATAGGGAAATCCATATTCCGAAACATGTGTGAATTTTGATTGAGAACAAATTACCAATAGAATCCAAATAGGAAAACCAAAATAAGCTGAGGACAAAGATGTATGCAAGAGGGAGATGCTTCTTAGTTTTGAAGATTTTTTAAAGATTTAGATATTGCAAGTTTCCAAATAAAATCAATCACAGTTAGAACTGGAATCAAAATTTCAATAGCTTATTGCGCATGTACAGACTATATGCAAAAATATTGAAACAAAGTTAAATACTAATATCAAAAAATGTAAGAGGGGTTCGTGCTGCATCCTAGATGTGCTCAAATCCTCTTCTTTGAACCTTATGAAAATCCACATCTTGGGGCCTCTTGTTTGCATCTAGATAAATATAGAAATTGCACACCTTCAGACTTTTGTAAAAACTGAAGGCGGAGTACGCGTCATATGCAACATTTGTGGAAATAGAAATCTTGAGACCTCTTGTTTGCACAAAGACCGAAATCAAGAATCCGAAAGCTTATCTCGCATCTCGCCATATGTACAATAACATTAAAGACCTTAATCCACAAACGTAGAACAAAACGTGTCGGGCTGATAGACAGACTGTGGAACGGAGAGGCGCAAAGAGGGACGGAGGGACGAGGCCAACGACAATATCCCCGAATGTACATTCGAAAGTGCGGAGATTATACTTTAATATGTAATAACATTGAATATACCTTCTCCGATAAGTTTAGTCTTTACCATGATCCAGATACTGCTTAACTGTTTGGAAGTTCAAAAACATTTCTCTTCTATCGCAGTCTATTATTCCTTTAAAAAGGTATTGAACGGGAATGAGGACGCTGTATTTTTGAACTCAACGTAAAGAGAATATAATTCCCTATTGGAAGGTCGTGCGTAATTAAATATAAAATTAGTGAAATGGATAACTATTACGGTGAAACGCAATAAAATCTGGAAATATACTACAAACATACCGGAACCAAAGAAATAAGTAAGGGCACTTTTAAATTTATTGCCGACAAATCGACTTCAAAAGAACCAAAGATCTAATTGCATTTCTGTCTGAATAAAAAATGCTCATCGATTTGATTTTTAGATGTTATTTCAAAGTCAGTTATGTACGAAAGCCGAGAAGGACATCATTTTGAGTAATTCTGAATCCAGAATACGGAATTCAGAATTCGGAATATTGAATGCTGAATTAAGAATTAGCTTCTTTTAACCAGGTGATGCAGCTGAACATCAACGTTTACTAAGTTGCTTTAAATCACTGTGTGTCGAGACAAATTTGTACCCAGAACAACGTACATATTTAATTTCAACCTTTGCTTTAGATTATTAGTATGAGAAACTGATATGCAAGAAGTACTCTAAAAGTACTCTATATGAGTAGTTTGCCACCCAAGCACCATCACTTTTTATTAAAAAATAAAACCAAAAGAAGACAATATTTTATTTTTCATTTAATGTCACGTTCATTCTGATAAATGTATGACATTTCGGTGCTCTTGCATTTTATTGTGTGTGTCAGAGATCGTTGTTATTAGTCGGATACCGTTGGAAGGCATATAGACAGAGGGATAGCCTAATGACTAAGGATATAACATATAATTTCATGTTAATGAAAATTGATTTCTTTTAATTGGTTGCAATCTTTCCACGTGGTATTTATTAATGAAAGTTAAAATGTCAAGCAAGCATTATTATGTGATATTATATTTCACACGAATTTCCTTAATCTTGATCGATTGAACGTAAGGGCGGTATTTTGGCATACCACCCCTCTGTTGAGTATACCACCCTTCTGTCTAGTATAGCACACACTCTAATTATACAGTGACGTCATTGATGTTACTTGAAGTAGCAATACATTAAAAATGTTCCTTCGTGTGGTAATCTAGTATACCATCCTCAATTGCAGGCAGTATGTGTATAATAATACCAGGCATTGCCACACGTCGTGGGAACGAGTTAGTATCTTCTGGGAACGACAAAGCTATCTCCTGGCCACGAATTGAAATGTTCTGGGAACGAGATAAAATCCCGTGAGAACGACAAATCTATCTAGTGACCATGGCTTGGTATATCGTGGAAACGAATATCTCGTGGCCATGACATAGCTTTCACTTGGACACGACTTAGTATGTAAGCGGAACGAGACACTAGATAAAAATAAATTTTCTCATGTCCCCGTCATGTTTCCGTAGAGACCAACCTTAATATACTTCTATAATTTATTAAAAAGCTTCAGTGAATCCCATTAACCATGACAAACATTCCTTTTCATTCCGCTAATAAGATTATTTGCATTCAAGGCAATATGACGATTTTGTGGCGGCATATAAGATTAAAATAATCATAAACCAGGTAAATGCAAGAAATTTGATATTCACATAGTATATACTTGCAAGAAGGAGAGAAAGCAAACCAACTGACGTGGTAACATAATTTGCTTTTGTGAAAATAGCGTGCTCGCTCCTGGACTTTGTCAAAAACGAAAAATGTACTATGTTCTGTAAAAACATTTTATTCTTATAAAGGAATATAATTACAAAAAAGACTGTTTCTTAACAGTTAGGCCAAATACATGTACATCCTTTGCAAAATATCTAGCTTTTTTTATTATTTAGTCAAAATTTTTAATAACAACTTTATTGAAAACTATATAACCCATGAGGGTTGAAGCAATTACATACATTTAAACAATACATTCAAATAACTAAATATTCAAACAATGACGTAAAAAATGAACTAAAATAATAAGTAAGACAGTATTATTTTGATACTAAAACAGTATAACGGTCATCTTTCCTCAGTTCTAATGACTGTTGTATATAAGATACCCAAATACACATAAAACATGTGCAAATTAATATACACGTGAGTTGCTTTTTTCAAGAGAAAATTGATATTTATTTGCATTGTAAAAGTACTTCGATATATATATTATAATAATACACAATCATTCGATGTACAATATAATGTACATTATTTATTTTCGTGAATATTGAACAGAATTATAGCCAATATCCCCTGAGAACCCCAATAACTTTATTTGCTGTGTGCTCACTTTTATTGCATTTCAATTTATCAATCCGATGAAATACTTAATGTTCTTCCCCAGTAATTGCCCCTTCAATGTTATAAACAAGTAATTAAACGTTTAATTGCGCCATGCATAAGAAAAGGCAGGAAATAAACAAGGAATTCTAAATTCGTATTCAGAATTCTGAATTCCTTAAAACGATGTCCCCTCTCGGCTTTCATAGTTAAGCAGTCTTTTCTGCAGTCTTTTTCGTTTTTCTGTAAGGTATTTATTATTCATATCATTTTCTGATATTTTGTCTGCTGAAGCATATAGAATCTAAAAAATATATGTGAATAACATGGCAAGTTTACCGGTGATAAGGTGATAAGATATCAAACTTTTAAAATGCATTCATGAATCAAATAGTCCAAAGACATTTTGTTCATAGATATCGAAATGTGTAAGGTGAAAACGCTGAAATGGAAGTTCTGATCAAAAAAGTGAAACATGTTTGGCCCCTAGATGCTTTGTTTTGGATAGTTTTAACCTGGGTACGGGATGTTGTCTCCTTGACATTTACCCCATTCCCTTTCTTTTTCATATTAGTCATGAATATGGAATCAAACATGCCAAACTGACCCTGCGAAAATGTCCGCATTGAGTGTTTGATTTTATGATTGCTATTTTAAGTGATTGCATGTGCGGGTGAGGTCTTCAATACAAGGGTAATAGAACTTTGGTTAGTAGAATATTACAGATAATTAGCCACAGCTGAACATTAAAGGAGTGATTTTGTTACTCCTTGAAACACATGTAATGTATAACAAAATTTACTGTTTTTTATGCAACTTCGGTATTTTTGTATTTTAATACACTTCTTTATGTGGGATTCTTTTAATTGCCAACACATATACGACAAAAATGGATAACAGTGTTTGTATGAGTGCATTACCCGAAATAGGAATGCTTTGACAATCCTGCTGCTAGGGATGTAAAAATATAGTATCAGTAGCATTTTAGGACCTCTAGCAAATCAATTCCACTCAATCCAGTGCCAGGTACAGTCTTGAACCTAGTATGATATATCAGTGTTAGCTCATTTTTGATATCTTGATGAAGTGTTGTTCTAGTTCCTTTATTTTACCATACTTTTGTAGGGATTTTGTCTTATGTACATTTAATCCAATTTTCCTATATTTTGCTCACGTTTATTATTTTAATTTATCTTTGTCTCATTCTTGTGCAAAATCGTGTACTTTGAGATGAAAATGAATGTAAATGAGAAAGATATGTCACAAAACAAATTACAAGGTAGTGGAATAAATAGAAAATAATACATGGCTTTTTCCATATCTGCACAGTTATCATCCCGAGACTCCCATATCATCCCGAGGCACCCGAGGGATGATAACAGTGTTGATATTGAAAAGGCCATGTCTTAATCTGTTTATTATAGACTTCCAATCACAACCGTGCTGATATGGATATTTCATAACGAGGCCATCTGATATTGCTGCAGACTGGCTATAATATATAGGCTGTAAACTTCCGGTTATAATACATATGCAGAACAGAACATTTCTTTGCTAAGTGTGTAATAAAAACATTTATATATGCTTATTTGTATTTGAACGATTACTGCTATAATCAAGACCGACAAAAAGTAACATATTTCTGTCCGTTTAAGCAACTTGTTTATTTCGGTTTAGATTTTGTCTGTTTTTAACTTTTCAATTTTCAATAGAACTATATATTTTTCATTTTTGCTGTTTTAGATACTGAAGGCATTATGGTAAAATCTCATTGTTTTATATGAACCGAACAACCCCAAAATTCTCATCCATGTGATTGATTCCAATGTAGTTTTTTTTGTCTTTAACACAGAGGAATGATAGCATTTTCGTGTTAAATACCAACGGAGAGAAAATAGGAGCTTCCAAACGGTTGTATTTTCTAGCATACCCTCGTTACATAATTATGTATTTAAAGACATTTTCAGGGTTGATTGTCTTGTAATCTAATTTATAAATGATTGTAGTGTATCTAATGCATGTTGAACTTTTAAATGCCAACACAATCGTGTTAGTTGGAATGAATACACGTTAATAAAATTAAAAAAAAATCAGTATTTAAATACAGTACAAAAGTACTACTACATTTTTGGAAAAAAACCAGTAATTCTAGTGATGATTTGTTTTAAGAAAGTGGATATTTTGCAGAAGAGTGCACTTTTCAAATTGTTGTGCTATGCGAACAAAACAGTACTTATTAGATCTGGAATTACGAATGATTGTCGTATAAGTCAGATGAAACTTATTTATTTCTTGTAACTTACCCAGTTGAAACATTTCATTCAGAAAAAAAATATTTGGCATACAAGTCAAATTAAAACGAATTGTCCATGGTTTTTACCTAGTTTGAAATATGTTCATTCAGAAAAAAAATTGCCATACAAGTCAAACACAAATAAATTATTCCTGCTTACTCACCTAGTTTAAAATATGTTCATTCAGAAAAAAGAATTCAATTTTGGAAATGTATTCATATCATTCGTTTATTGCTTTATATAAATATTATATATTAATAACGTTGTTCAGCACAGCATATATCTTTACAGAAGTCTAGGTCTGAACATGTTGCTAGTATTAAATAGTGAAGTTTTTGACGGATTAACATCACTACCGACTGTGTAAGTATTTCATAAATATAAGAGGGTTGTCCGTAAAGTTCATGGACAAGGATGAACAAAAATAACCTAGCTATATGAGAAAACTGTCCTTTTATATGCTGTATTCCGTTTTCTAGAAGAAATTAGGTTGAAAAGTGATAAGATTGACATACTTTTGTCGAAAGTTTGCAAGTTAAAAACGCCAATACCTTGAAATTTTTGTAAGACTAGTCCGTACTTCATATTTATGTAATATTTAAAAAAAATGATCCATATGAATTTCATAGAAAATAAATATGCACTGATCTTCCTTGAATTATTTAGTTTTCATAAGTTCTTGTTTTATAATTTTTAAAATTGACCAAAAAGGCCGAAATGGTTTCATTGGTAAGGCAGGCCAATAATAAATTGATATTATCTTTGTAATTCATATTGGTAGTTTTGTCGTTAGCTGTATTTGATATTACTGCTTATTCGGATTTCGTTTGGTGGTATGAATTTAAAACATCTTTTTTTTTTAAATTATGGGTTTCCTTTGTTTAGGTTCTAGTGCTGCTGATCAGGAATTAATTTCCGAAATGTCCATACAGCTTATCAAAACTATTGCTTTTGGAGTTAACATATGTGTTATGGTCTCATATTCATTTAATCTATATTCTTTCTTAAAATATATGCTAATAACAACCTATGAAATGGATATCAGCAAAATCTGACATGTCGTTTCTCAGTCATATTAAGATAGTTTGAATCATAAAAAGGAATCTAGGTTAAGTTAGATCGCTAGTCTTCCGCCATTTCGAATTTGTTATTTATACTGTTGTGGTATTCTTTTTCTTTTTTAAATATGCAAATATTTTCATTTGTAATATATGAATAAATATAATATCAGTGACACAAAAAGTAAAGGACCTTAATTGACTTGATTTTACATGTTTTTATCTAATAAGATGAGGTATGGTAATTTCATAATTATATATTTTGGAAGACGATATTTGAAAAAGGGAGATAATCTTAAAATATTTTAGATAGATATCACTATGAAAATTCACATTTTACAAATTATAAGGAAGACAAAGTCGGTGACCCCCATTTTTCTTTATATTTTTGAAAGTATTTTCAAAGGGCTAACATATGAGTGAAGTAGAGAGAAATCTATGGAATAATTTAAAAGAAAACAACAGGATACCCGTTTTCCCAATATATTCATTTGAAACCTTTGATTATTTTGACATCAGTTATTAAAAAAAAAAAAAAACAAGCGCGATGACCCCCTTTTTATTTTCTTATTTCAATTCTTATATAATAAGGAAACTTTCCTGACAAAATAAAGAAAATCCATGGGAATAAACAACGAGTACCCATCTACCTTAAAAGACTGGAATCCCCAAAGATTCCGAATTTGTTGAATTGCAAACAAAAACGAAATGAAAAAAAAAATATTATAGAATTAAACAACATAAAAACAAAAACATTTAGGACAGGAACAAAATATATTATTCCACTATATTATCATAACTGAACTAATAACGAATTTTCATTGGCCAAGACTGTCACACGTGACTGTGAACAAAACATCGTGTCTCCCGCTGAACGTCGTGTCCAAATATCATATTCCCCTCATTCGAATTTCTCTAGATTTTACAAGAGTTATCATATAAATATTGTGAGTGAATTCCTAAAGATAAGTGAAGAGGTATTCCGAGTTAAACAACAGCTCATTGTCACCTACGTGACCTAGCCAGGAGTTTTTGCTGAATAATAAGGTCTCAACAGTACAGTTTCAATTAGTTTATTTGTGTTGTCATGTCAATTTCAAAAATCAATAAAACAAATTCATTTCAGCAATATAATCCCTTTCTAACTGTAGTGTACTTTTAGTTCTTGAGTCCTTATTACTCCATTATATTTCCATCGATGAATAGAGCGGCCCTCCAATACAGGGGCATTCATGTGGAGTTTCAGAAAAAAAAAACAAAAAACATTCAAGCCGAGTTTTTGCCAGTTTTTTTAAATTTTGCCTGAATTCTTCAAGATCATAAAAAAAAAATCAGAAATGATGGAGGCAGAACCCCTTCTGGATACACCCGCCATTGATTTGTACATATTTGACTTAGTGGTGGAATAAAATATTTATTTCCCATGCATGGTGGAGATATGAAGATTTGTTTACCCTCGGGGAATCATATTTCCCTCAGGCGAAGCCTTCGGGAAATATGATTCCCTCGAGTAAACCAATCTTTATATCTCCCACATGGTGGGAAATAAATTATAATATTTTGAATGATTACATTTAAACTGACAATAAGAAATAGTCATTATTTTCGCTTTATCAGAGATGTATTTGTGCTTTCTTATGGTGAAATGATGAAAACACGGAAGAAAAAAACTATATTTCAAAAATTCAAAAAAAAATTTGTGATTATATTGGATATTTGTGATTTTTTCACCTTTATATGGCATTCCAAGCTGAATAAAATGAAATAAATTGTGTCGAATATTTGTGGGAAGGGGTAGTATGTTTGCAATTTATGAGATCTTAGTAGTCTTAAATTTTCTAAAGCATTCTTTCTTATAGCTTACATATAATGAAACGACATTTTATCAATATTTTCGACACAATTATCAATTAAATGATAAAACAGTTGAAATTCTGAAAAACGCAAAATTCACATTTTGCATAACAATTTAGAGTAAAACAGCCTTAAAAAAGACCTCTTAAAAGTTTTAATCTACTTATATAAACGGTCTTCTTTTATTTCAGCTGCAGTAAATTACGCACAAGAATTCGTATTTAAAATGATTTCTTTATCATTTTAAATTCGAATATTTTGAATTTTCCCTAATTTTTAGAGGAATGAATATTAATTTTAACATTTGTGAGCCTACAAGAAGTCTGGAACTAAATTTGTGGACACAATTTTTGCTTGATATCATATACAATTATTACATCCTTAATTATTAGATATCTTTTCAGTTTATTTTTACGATCCTAGGGTCAGAGATTCGAATAACAAAATACCAACAAATAATAACAAAGTTATTGTTAATTTATTTTCTGCATATGTGCATTTCGACAATGTCTCATCAATGCAGACCAAACCAAAACAATTTGGTGTCCATTAAAAAAAAAATGTAAAATCTGATAGAGAACAAATGATCAAAGTGATCTAAATAGAAAAGCCAAAATTCGGTTAAGAACAGATCTTTGCATGAAGGAGGTATTCCTTAGTTTTAAATGCAATTTTGTAAAATTTAGATATTGCAAATTTCCATAAAATCGGTTTTCGGGTCAACACCGAAGTACTGACTACTTGGTTGGTGAATACCCTCGGGGACTAACAGTCCACCAGCAGAGGAATCTACCCAGTAGTTATAAATTACAAAATACCGAAGTTACTATTAATTTATTTTTCTGCGTATGCACATTTTGACAATTTATGTCTCATCAGTGCAGATCTAACCAAATCAAAAAAAAAAAAAAAAAAAAAGAAGAAAAATGGAAATCCATTAACCAAAAAATATATTAAAGCTGATTGAGAACAAATGAGTCAAGTGATCTTGATAATCGAAATGGTGGAAATGCGTAGAATCTCCAAAATTTCCATTATCAAAACATTTATTACATTTGTTCCTTCGGTATTCTACTACTGTGGTTGAATACCAAAATATGACTTCTAATGGACTGAAACGCTCTGATTTCCAAAAGTTGAATTACAAATGATTACCTAAGCAAAATAACTAGATCAAATAATGACGTTGTTCATCTGAAAGAAGAGAACAGCAAACAAATCGTCATCTTTGCATTTTTTACAGGGATACATTTTTTATAAATAAATTCGCAAATTGTCTTCATTAAAATATTTGTGAAGGATAGTAAATTAGCGCTAATTCGATTCCAATTTTTTTGTACATCCAACTTATCCATAGAGAATTATGGACTTTAAAAGATGAAACTGAAAACGAAAATATAAGAATTTTGCGCCGTGTAACTTTTCATTGGCCCTGTCCTGCTTATGCATGCAGGCTATATTTACGTTAACATGTTTTATTTTGACGAAGGGACATGGGAGAACCGAAAAATTCGATGTGGCTCGGGAAAAAGGGGGAAGGGGTTACGCTTAAAGGGATTCCAGCCCACAGACTATTTTAAACATGCTCGTTGTAAATAAAATAACAGTTTTCGAATTGAGATCAACTTCACCCTCTTTTTCATTTCAGTTTTCTAAATTCCAATGCTTTGATTAATTTCCCAATCATGTAAGTATAGTCAGTAATATTAAATACCATATTAAAATTATTTTTAGTAATACGCAATTGTAGTTTTAAGTTTGATGATTTTCTAATTTATTCTTTGTGTTGTTCTGGTGTATATTTTATGAGTATAATACTTGCCATTTGGACACGTAAACTTAATGATAAATAAAGGTCACAGGACAAGATCCCGATTATTATCATATATTATCCTTTAGAGGTAGTTTAGTTTTTAATATTTTAATTGCGAGGCTTGCCGAGTGATCTTAAAAAATTTTAAATTCAACTAAAGAGAGTTGAAAAAACGTGGTAATAATCGGGATAAATTTGTGTGATCTTTTTCTCTGATGATAAAAGATAAACCCGAGAATTATGTTGAATATTAAGATTTATCAAACATGTCAGAACCAGTTTAAACTACTCATATGCTTAGAGAAATGAAGTCATTTGTTAGCAAGAGATGTATTAATATATGACCCCTTATCCTATATTAAGCCTTTGTGTTGTGAGAAAAAAAAATCAAATAAAAATAAAAAATCAAGGGAGTACCAACGCAACAGCACGATCATAATACTTTCCTTCGATTTGAATTTGAAAATATTTGATATAATCTAGAAAATAAAAATGGCCAACAGAATCATCCAAATTTATCTTATTCATCAAACTTTAGCACTACGTATAGAAAGACAAAAAAAAAAGATGTTCAACATGAATTACCATGTATTTGTCTCATGCCCATTTACGCCATACCCTTTCGTTGTGTATGACAACGTATTTACATATGAGGTTGTGAGTAAAATCGGCAACTGAATTCAAGGCTGAAATTCGCATAATCATACCCCTATGTTCCTTCTATCTACTAATGCAGATCTTCCAACATGAACCATATGCATATCGTGCAAGGTCATGCTTCATATACATTTAAGATATATATTGTTTAATATATTTATCAATTAAGGCGAAGAACTGAGACGCAAGTGACTTGAAGGTCTTTAAAACTTGAGTAAAAATAATGAATATTAATTTAAAGGCAGGTGTGGCCTAGAATGGAAAACCACCGTAAGTTTTAGACTCAATTTGACACAGGGAATGAAATGAAAGGCTGGAGTAAATTTATTTAACTAAAGTGAGAAAATATTTCATCATATAAGCTGCAAGCTGCATGTATAGTTATATCCAGAAAATGAAGGCCCGAAGGAGTCAATCTATTGTCCACTTATATAAAGTCAGAAAATCTTTCACCATATTAGATGCAAGCTGCCTGCATAGCTATATCCAGAAAATAAAAGCCAGTATTCCTCCATTTTAGGCATTTGAATTTCACCATATCATATAACATAAGTTAATCAAAACGAAATGTACCATACAGTTATACGTTATTGGTATCATAAAGAGAAACATATATGAAAATTATAAACAAAGCATTTAATAATTTAATGAATTACACATGCAAGCTTTAATAGAATGAACCTTGTAAACGTATACAATGATATCAGTGTAACAAATGTCTCATGATATTAAGTTGTTTCTATTTTTTAGACAAGCGAAAGTTATTTTTGCACAGGAAAATATGTATCAGTGTATTCCAGTTGGAATAAGTGAGTAAGTTTGATTAAAAATTCAGATAAAGCATTGCAACAACAAAACCAATTGTTTACTGTCTTCCCTTAGCTATCTCAGCCTGCAGAGTACACCAGCAAAAGCCGTATCCGGTTGACCCAAACTTATCACGAAGCTGACCTGGGGTTATCAAGGAATTCCCCCTACATTTGGCGACTAATATCTTTTTATTCATGACACATGATACTAATCTGATAAGTGGAAGCACCTATAATATTTTCTGTATTTAATTTTGTATTAAATAACCGTCAACAAAAACACAAAAGAGATGATAGAAACACTGCAGAAACTAGCTCAATGAAAAGTTTAGCAGAGCCATCATTTTTATGAATAGACAGCAACTTCGGTATTTTGTTATTTATTACCACTGGTGTTGGACTGTTAGTTCTCGAAGGTATTCACCAACCCAGAAGCCAGTTACTCGGTACTAGTCCGAAAACCGATTTTATCTGGAAACTTACAATATCTAAATTTAACAAAATTTTGTTCAAAATTAAGGATATCTCCCTCCTGCATAGCTCTGTCCTTAGCTGATTTTGGCTTTTCGATTTATATCTTATTGGTAATTTAATCTGTATCAGCTTGGTTTCTGGATTTCCGAAATTTTGATTGGATCTGCACTGAAGAGACATGAGTTGCCGAAATGCGCGGTATGCAAAATCCAAATTGACAGCAACGTTTCGCTTTTTTTTAGAAATAAGAACTTCATAAAATTGCCAATGAGCGGGAGGACAAGATTAAACAATAGAGAGGTGCAGCATTGAAACCGACTTTATTTCGATTTTCATACATGGCTTCGACAATATATATTTGAATTTAACAACATTGGCTGACAAAAAATATTGTGCTGTCAGAAAGTAATCACAAAATACTTTTTATTTTATAAAACTTGCGAAAAAAGAATAAAATGTTATTTCCCGCGCAACTTATGGAGATGTGATACAAAATTTTATTAAGTACTGTATGAAGTTAAGTAAGAACCGAACCGTCAATCAAAATCGAATAATCCAAGGACAATGGCAACATCGGAAACAACAAAGAAACAAAAACACATCACAGAACAGAACAGAAAACACAGACACAAAGATGAACAACACGGACCAAATAAAGAAATTATGAGATCGGGTACACCAGAAGAGAAAGCATCTCCTGTTTCTTATAAGACACTCGTCTTGTTGAACATGTCAAATCCGGTAGTAAGGTCAAATACGGTAATAAACAGGAAATGAAAGGAGGTAATTATGTTATCTGAACTTTGACAGCTTGTATATTATAGAATGTTCCTGCTCGCCAGAATATGAATTTGTACGTCTGGCTCATGGGATGATGTTTCACGATGTCCAGCTGTCAAAAAAAAATAATAATAAATGAAAAAGAAGAATAAGTGTAGCAGCGCCCAATTACCATTCGTAGTCGTCTGATGATATACTGAGGTTTTTGAATTACGTCCTGTTACAGTGCCTTAATTTTTGGGAGATTTATGTTCAATTTTCTTTAATCCATATGATTGTTTATTTCGTTCCTTCAGAAAAAAAAAAAAAAAAAACGCAATTGCAAGCACCAACATATAAAAAAAAATATTACGTGCTGGTCGACAAAAAGTAGATATACATTTTAAGTTACATTTTTATTGGTAGATTTATCCTAGGATTGACTGGACGATTGTACAATATCTTCCTTTATGATAAATAATCCACTTAATTATGAATATATTCACTGATAACAATCAAAATATTTATATCACTATTTTACAAATTGAGCAGAACAAAATATACTATCTGAAAACTTTCTGAAAACTGGTATCGATTTTCATGAGATTTCCTCTTTTGTGTTTTAGCACTACAACAGTTACGTTAGGCAATGATTCAAATATTACTTGCTGCAATATTCTTCCTCTACGAATAAATGAAAGCAGCAAAACTCACTATTCAGGGCAATGTGTGGCAAATGACGGGACCGCTGTCGCAATCGCAGACTTTAGTTTCACAGATTGCAATAACGGTGTTTATTTTTACCTATTAATATAAAAACAATGCAGCTCAGCATCCATTTTTTTGGTTATGATGTTTGCCGAGTTTCCTAAGTTTATCAGTATAAGGAGGTAGAGCTAGTTTAAGGGACATAACTCTTTAAAATCACTTGTATGTTTGTTTTAAACTTAAGAAATAGTTTATTGCAAGCAGGTTCTATGCGAATTATAATATGGGCAGACCTTATATTTGTCAATATTTTATACCGAGCGATATAGGTTGATAGGTTTAACGTAAACAGGGTTTTCACCATGAATGAACGTGATAGAATAAGAAGAAATAAATGAAATTTTAACTTACCGCTCATAAAGATGTATAAAATGATTTTATAAAGAATAAGAGGTCCTTTGCAACTGTTTCTTTTATTGATAATCTTGATTTTTTTTTAAATCTTTGAACAGGAGCACTCTCCTAGTTATTTTGCAAAAATGAAATAACATATACATGATAAATCACTTTTAAATAATTAATGAGTTACAGCATTTCCATAATATGCAGGCACATTAAAGCAAAAAAGAGTTACAATATGAATTTTGGTCATACCGCTTATGATGTTAAAGGATTTGCAATTGCCCCTTAGTAATTTGACTCTTGCAAATATGTTAGTGTTCTGCATCATACACGTATTTGGACCGTAAGCTTATTGTCGGGGTAATATAATGCAAATCTTGATGATACAGTGAATTATATAATTCAACGAAAGCAAAGTTGTAAATCCCCGCTATATATGAACTTTTTTGTTTTTTTTTCGTAGTTAATACTGACAATGCCCTTGTAAGAAAAGAAGAAAAAAATACTTCAATATTGGATAATTTACTAATTTACTGATGCAAAAGTCAAATCTATTGATAACAAATGAAAAGGCTAGCACATAAATTAGATAGGTTTTAAAACATGGAAAATTTAATCTGCAATATTTTGACGGTATGTAAGAGGAAAGAACTGAGTTCGTCTTGATAAATTCAGAGCAGTTCGGTATGAAAAAAGAAATATGTGAAACTGCAAAAAAGGTTACATTAAGCATTTGTTACTGCAACCAAATATTGCGATGACACATGATGTCTTGACATTTATTCTGTCTCAGTCTTTAAATCAAATTCATAATATCTGCAAAAATTGGCATGAATGAAATACAGTAAAGTGTTAATTAAAAGATTCTCCTGTTTCTGTACTACTTTTACGGATATGACGTACCAAACCGGATCCTCAATTGTTCATCTATTCAAATTTATCTTACTATATGTTATTCGGGAATGTTCACAGGGGATACGGGTTCATGTCTGTGTTTTATATCGATTTCAAAATGAAAAAAATCAAAGCCCGTACCCCAAAATACTGACTATTTTTAATAAGTATTGAATTTTTGCTGTCATAATTAATGTCCTATTCGTGTGGTTATTATAGTTAACATTTATGGGTTTCATAGTATCTGATGCTTATCGTAGTATTTTGATTTTATGGTGCATTATTTAATAATTTGGAGGATATAGGGCACTGCCAGGGAATATGAACCTGTATCCCCTGTGAAGCCCGAATAACTTTTATAGTCTGCTAGAAGTGCTATAATTTTTTCTGTTAAAAGCGTTTAAAAATTGTGATTTTGCTACCACGGGGATACGGTCGCATATCCCCTGTCAAGGTAACCAACCAAATTGCAGGATTTCTGGATATTTCACTTCAGCAGAATATATGCTTATATTACACGTCTTATTGTTTATTTGTTATCTATCTGATTTACACGTATTTCGGTTTATTGACTTCCAAATGTTTTGATTTTATCTGCACTGAAGAGACATAAGTTGTCGAAATGCGCATATGCAAAAACAATACTCAAAGTAACTTCGATATTTTGTTATTTATTTACATAATTATCCCCGCACTTTCGAATGAAAGTTCGGGGATATTGTCGTTGGCCTCGTCCGTCCGTCCGTCCGTCACACATCCTTGCAACGCGAACTCCTCCTACATTTATGGATTTAGGGTTTTAATTTTGTTATAGAACTGTTGCATATATGCTGCAGATGCGCAATAAGCTTTCGGATTTTTGATATTGGTCTTGGTGCAAACAAGAGGCCCCAAGATGTCCATTTTGACACATGTGGCATGCGACGCGAACTCCTCCTACATTTTTGGATTTAGGTTTTAATTTTGTTGTAGAATTGTTGCATATGGTCTGTAGATGCGCAATAAGCTTTCGGAGTTTTGATATTTATCTTGATGCAAACAAGAGGACCCAAGATGTGAATTTGACAAAGACCACAAAATGTGGATTGTGACACATATTGCATGTGATGCAAACTCATCCTACATTTTTGGATTTATGGATTTAATTTTGTTGCAGAATTGTTGCATACAGTCTGTAGATGCGCAATAAGCTTTCAGAATTTTGATTCCGGTTCCAACTTTGGTAAATTTCCTGAAAATGTCAAAGACTGATATTTTTGGACATTTTGGCATATAATCTTAAATTTTGGCAAGTATTTGGAAAAAAATAAAAATTATGAAATTTTAGAATTAGAAAATGTGATTCCAATTTTGGTAAATATCCTGAAAGTCTCAAAGACCACTTATTTTTTGGAATTCTACCTAGCAACCATACTTTTAGCATTTGTTTTGATAAGAATAATCATTTTCACTAATTGAATTTCAAAAATATTTGATTCCAATTTTGGTAAATTTCCTGAAAGTGTCAAAGACCACTTATTTTTTGGAATTCTACCTAGCAACAATACTGTTAGGATTTGTTTCACTTAGGGCAATCATTTTCACCAATTGAATTTCAAAAATATTTGATTCCAATTGTGGTAAATTTCCTGAAATTGTCAAAGACCATGTATTTTTTGAAATTCTACCTAGCAACCAAACTGTTAGGATTTGTTTCCTTAGGGCAAT
>MJUU01038612.1:39869-50557 GCA_002080025.1 Modiolus philippinarum | reverse complement strand
AATTAATCTGATACTCATACTTACTTTACTTTGTGCACTAAAATATGTGACTGATCATAGATTTTCAACGTTTGAATAATAAATAGATTTAATTATTTATTGGTATAAATAATATTGTTTTTAGTCAGCTGTTTTATTTTAAACAATTCAATATGTACGTTAATTTTCTGTCTATTAAAAATTTACATATTACATCCCCCTTTTCTAACACTTATCATGCTTATGCTCTACATATTCGGAGTTATATTCACTTAAAATAAGCACATTAACATGTAGTTGATTTGGAAAACAGTGGCGGATCCAGACTTTCTGCTAAGGGGGCCCTGACCACTATTTTTTTCAAAAGGGGGACCCAGAACCCAATTTTTTTAAAACCCCCTAGGAATTTTAAATATTTTCCGACCTAAGGGTGGCCCGGGCCAACCCCCCCCCCCCCCCCCCCCAAAATCCACCAATGAGATAATTTCATTTTTAGATAGCAATTAAAAGTAAAATAAGGATTTCAAAATGTTAACTACTCATGTTATACAATGTTTTAATTAATGATCCAAAATCTGGCTTTTTACAATTCATCCACCAGGAAAAAAGGCCTTTACACAGATCATACAGTTTTTTTGAGTGTTTTTTTCTCTGTGATTTCGTTCATTTATGTCAATTTTTTATCTAAATTTGCTATTTAACTCTATTCGATCTAAGTAAAAAAGGGCATTACCGGTAATATTTTTAACATCTACCGACTACATGTATCATACTGATACATCTAAAAAATCAATTCATGTGTACAAAATGTACTTTAAGCGACAGAAAATGAAATGATAATTTATGTCAACCACAAAACAACTGATTTCTATCTTTATATATAAAATTTGCCCTTAGGAAACAGGATCGTGGCATAGGGCAGTACACATGTAAACAAGTAATGTCATCCTGTAAAACACAGAAAATAGCCTGGTAACTAATTAGTCATAGAATACACAGACGTGACATAATATATGTGTATTGTCTTGTCAAAAACTATATTGACTTTAGTTCATTTAAATATAATGACAAGAGCAAGATATATACACAGAATTAAAAAAATCAGCATACATATTTATCACCTGTTTAAAGGACATTTAAAATTAAAAATTATTTACTTCTGTAAAATGTCCTATAGGGAGATAAACAAAGAAACCACAAACTACTACATGTAATTTGTCATATCACACAAAAAAATAAAAACATTAATCGTGCTTAGTTTTCTTTTCCAAAATAAAAGGAGTCCCACCTCATGTTCCTCCATTCAGCTTAAAGTTAGAGTAAAAATATCAAGAAGTGTTAACTTAAAATATATGTACCAGCATATAAACAATAAATCTGTAAATGTTAAGACCCCCATAGAAATCACCTCTCCTAAAGGGCGAAAACAATATATTATCTCTGCAGCTATTTGACCCTTTCCCAAAGTGAACTAAAAGGTATGCCAAAACATAAACTTAATTTGTAGCTTGTCACAAAATGAACCACTCTAGAAAAACTGTTTCGGTAACACTTTATTCCCTCAGTTATGTTGCAAGGTCAAATAAAAGGAGGGCTTAGGAAGCAAAAGCCTCATTAAGGGAGTATGACTGTCAGATTTCAGAAGCATTCGATATCCTCCCGTTATATCCATTTAAAAAGGGTAAAATGTTTTTGCACATGTATCATATTTTCCTGGTCATAGGTCACTTTAAAATGCGTAAAATTGATAATATATAAAATTATATGAAGTTCCAATTATATTTTCATATACAGTGGAACCTCCGAAAACCGGCCTCTGTCGGGACCAAAGAAATCGGCCAGTTTTAAGGGGTTCTGGTTTTCTAGGTTCCAAAATCAGGTCTTTTCAATAAGAACACTACTGTTGTTACTATTGTTTTTGTTTATCACATTGGCTAGGGGGAAGGTTTGGGCCCAATAAAACTAGTTTAACCCCGCCGCAGCAGGTTTGCGCCTGTCCTAAGTCAGGAAATTTATTAAGCCTTTGTGTGTCTTGTCTGTTTTCTAGTTAGTTCACTTTATGTCTATCGGAGTCTAGGAAGATGCTTATTTCGCTGAACTTGATTACTCTTTTATTTAGGGGCCAACTCCGACCTACCGTTGGGTGTGGGGTTTCCTCACCGTTCATTGAAGATCTTATGGTGGCTTTGAGTTGTTATTGCTCCCCTTAGGGTCGTTGTCTCTTTGACACATTCCCCGTTTCCCTTCTTTTTCTTACTAATACCGGAAGTGTAACATATGATCTGTAAGTTCAGTTTAGGTTTTAATTTAATTATGTCAGTATATTTTCCTGCATTCTTGTAAATTTTCATCCCCCCGCTTAGCGAAAGCGGGGAGATTAAGTAATGCAGTCCCGTCCATATGTACGTACGTGCGTTTGTAATGCTCCCCGATAGCTCTGGAACTATAGGAGATACAAATTTGAACTTGGCACCATACTAGAGTATGATCAAAAGTAGCGCACTGTGGATTCAGAATTTAGGTCAAACGCCCTAGGGACATTTTTGAGGCCATTTTGGCTAGAAAGATGAAACTCCGGTATCGACTCACATATTATGTAGCAACTTCATAGAGGGTGGTATGACCCTCAGGGCATGGCCTCTAGGGGGTCCAAAAAATGAAAAAATCGATTCCGCTGGAACTCCTCTAACACCTTAAATCGCAGAAACCTTGTAATAAGGGTATAAGTAACACTATAAAAATTGTCTGTGCCGAAGGTTTCCGAATTTTGAAATCTGCCCTCAGGGCGGAAAAATGAACGAAAATGTATTTCGAGATATTCAGTAATAAGTGAAATCTTCCGAAGTATTCATGTTTGGAAGCTGAAACTTTGTATGCAAGTTTCATTATATGCATCTCATTAACTGATGATAGCGGACTTTTGGAATTACCCCTGGGGGCATGCCCTTAAGGGGCCAAAAAATGTTAAATGATCAGTACTCATCAGATTGACTGGAACTCTATGTGTAATTTTGATTTTCTGGTTTATATTTTCATGAGGAATTATTGGAATTGCTCTTTGAATCCGTTCTAAGCTTTTAGAATTTTGGTAAATTTCCTGAAAATGTCAAAGACTAATAATTTTTGAAATTCCAACATGAAGTTTTATAATTAAGCAACTTTTTAATGTCATCAGCTATGAACACTAGGATTTCAAAAATATGATTCTAATTTTGGTAAATGTCCTGAAACTCTCAAAGACCAATTACTTTTGGGAATTTTACCTAGCAACCATATGTTTTTTTTTTTCCTTTTAGATTTAATGATGATTTTCAATAGTCAGATTGCAAAAAACTTTGATTCTAATTTTGGTAAAGTTCCTGAAACTCTAAAAGACCCATTATTTTTTGGAATTCTACCTAGCAACCATATCTTTTTCAATTATTTAGAGTTATAATGATGAATTTCAACTCTCAGGTTGCAAGAATCTTTGATTCTAATTTTGGTAAATTTCCTAAAACTCTCAAAGACCAATTACTTTTTGGAATTTTACCTAGCAACCAATTTTTTTTTATGTTTCAAAGATGATTTTCAACAGTCAGATTGCAAAAATCTTTGATTCTAAATTTGGTAAATTTCCTGAAACTCTCAAAGATCTACTATTTTTTGGAATTCTACCTAGCAACCATATCTTTCTTGATGCCTTTTAGTTTCAATGATGATTTTCAATAGTCAGATTGCAAAAATCTTTTATTCTAAATTTGGTAAATATCCTGAAACTCTCAAAGACCTATTATTTTTTGGAATTCTACCTAGCAACCATATCTTTTTCAATTCCTTATAGTAGTGAAGATCATTTTCAATAATCAGAATGCAAAACACTGATTCTAATTTTGGTAAAATTTCTGAGACTCTCAAAGACAGGGATGATTTTAGCTCTTTTCTTTTTGAAATTTTACCAAGCAACCCTATCTTTTTTGATGCCTTATAGTATCAGTGATCATTTTCCATAGTCAGATTGCAAAAAAATTTTGATTCTAAGTTTGGTAAAATTCCTGAAACTCTCAAAGACCCATTATTTTTGGGAATTCTACCTAGCAACCATTTCTTTTTCAATTCCTTACAGTAAAGATGATGATTTTCAACAGTCAAGTTGCAAAAATCTTTTGATTCTTATTTTGATAATTTCCTGAAATTCTCAGAAACCTGTACTGTTTGAAATTCTACCTAGCAACCATATCTTTTTAGTGTTTTACAGTTACAATGATTAATTTAGTTTCAAAAAAACTTGTCTTTTTTTACAAGGGGAGGGGGTCCAAAAGGGGGAGCAGGGGGATCAGAATATTTGATTAGCTGTGTTTCATTATCAATATTGCAGGTAATCTGTTGAAATACAGTTATTTATCAATGAAGATGGCAAGAGATATGTGACATGTTGAATAAATTTGGTCGATTTTATTGTCCGCGAAAAAAAGTTGTCCGGTTTTAAAAGAAAATTCACATTTGGGACCGATCTGTATGGTCGGAATTCGGAATTCAGAGAAAGGTTTTTAGAGAAAATTTTAACTTATTTATATAGGTAAAAAATCCAGACCAAAACATATCGTTCGGTTTATAGAGGGATTCGGTTTTTAGAGGGGCCGGTTTTCGGGAGTTCCACTGTATTTCAAGGTGTATAAACAGCTAATGAAAATTAAAGGAAAACTCTAGAGAAAACTGTTTCCTGCCAAAATGTTGACGTCGTATATCTCAAAAATTCTTACTTGGATTTTAAAAATTCTTTGCTCATGTTGTTCTATTAGCAAAACTCTTCAAAACAATAGGCCATCATTTTAGTTCTAATTACAAAATTCTTGACACTCGTACTCCCCTAAGCAAACAACTGTTACAGAAAATAGTAAAACTAATTCATAAACACATGTAACTTACTAGTAGAACTTATAGGAACACTGAACAAATGTAAGTCATAAGTGGAAAATGCAGGCCAGAGTGACTTAATTTTGCAAGGATGACGACCTACTATAAGCACAGCAGGAATACACAGAGTTAAATGTTCCAATATCGTACATAGTAATTGGGATATGAACTTAGGATGTAAATTCGAAAGTAAACCACTGATGCTGAAAATTTAGGTCACAGAGACACAATTTTCTTGAAGTCTGTCATTCAGCCCAATATGCAGCTTGTATGAACAGTATGATGACACTATTCTGTATCCTGATGATACTATAAATGAAGAAAACATGGACATTGACATAGAAGTGGAGTCAGACTCCCCCTTAACTTTGTTGAGGCCAACTGAAATGTCAAACAAGAATAAGTATTTGATAACCATATACTAAAACCAGACAGTGGGCTATCGAAAGGTCAAAAAGATAATAAAGGTGTGGGAATATTTCAGAACTACAGGTTTACAAGAACCCTCTAAATCAGTAAGAAAGTGGATATGGTCAATTGTTCTGTTTGATTTTTATTTAAAATGGCCTTGTTTATATCCCCTCTATGTTATTTATGGACAAACTAATAAATTTTGTTTTTCATCAATATCTGAAAATTGCTTTATTGACTTTTAGAAGCTAAAATCAACATCGGCACACCCTAAACAAATGCTAGAGTTTTATAGATCTAAATAATTCACAGAGGAACTGTGTATGAAGTTTATTATTTATCTTATAAATCTCTTCATAGAAGTAGCTTGTTATTGTACGAGAAATTGCCAAATAAAATGTCAACTTTAACTCTACATGCATGTAACGAATTTATGTAAGTTTATATGTGAAATCAACATTTGAAGAAGAAGTCCAAAAGAAGCTCTTCACTTGAAAATACCATAAATCCTTGATGAACTGTTTTGTGCAATACACTGTTACTTAAATTTTGACTGGGGAAAAGTGAAGTTTATGATTCTGTGCAGAATATTTTTACTTTGACTTTTGCTTTTATGTCCATGAACAGTCATGAAATAAAGGACCACTTTCTTCCACACTTATTTTGTATAGGGCCATGAGCAGCTTGATGTGATTTGAATTTGAAGGTTGTACAATACTATTTCTCATGCTAATTTTTAATTGAGAGAAGACAAGACACACCAAGGATATAGGAGGCCAAATTTGGTTTGTGTAATTAAGAAAAGAGGGATCAGATGATGTCTACAATAAATTGTAGTGATACAAATAGCCCAATGTTGTACGCTAGTTTGTTGCACATATCTAGAGAAACTGCAAGTATCTACCAGAATTTGTGTACTTCGGACCTAGGACTAAGAATTATTTTCACCAATATTGGATTTATAAGAGAAAGTTGTCACAAAGTAAAACTAGAATAACTGTGAGCAAGCTCACAAAAACATACTCCCCGCTCTCCCATTTGATTCAAGATGTAAAACTAGAGAATGTGTCTATAAGACACTAAGACACGGATGCCCTGCCGACAAATTTATGACAATAGATAACGTAAACCCAGGCATAAAAATTAGTTCCATGTCACTGAATTATCAAGAGGTAGCATTACAGATGACTGTTCAATCAACTTTTTTTGAATAAAGGAAAGTAACAAAAATACCATACAAAACTCTTTTAAACATTAAATATTGGGACAGGTTATAAAATTATCCTTGAATTATGTCACCAAATAAACATCTACCGGTAGCATTTACCAAAAGTCATTTGAGCATAAAATGTAGGTCAAAGACACTTAAATTGTTCTCGTGTTGGATAGTACTCATCAAGTTGATATATTTTGATGCAACAACATTGGGATAACATGTTAAGTTGATGACAAACTTACAACTTTAATAAAAGTCACTCAAGCGTAAAATATAGGTCAAAATCACTTAATTATCACTGTTTGGGTACTACTCATCAAGGTAATTAATTTGATGAAACATCACGTTGGTACAATACATAGTTGTTGAGAAATGGACTTTAATGCAAAATTTAACAAAAGTCACTCAAGCCTGAAATATAGGTCAAAGCCACCTAAGTGTCAATGTTTTGTGTAGTATTCACCAAGGCAATTAATTTGATGAAACATCATATTGGTATGATGTGCAGTTGTTGAGAAATGGACCATAACTCAAAATTGAACAAAAGTCACTCGAGCGTAAAATATTGGTCAAAACTACCTAACTGTCAATGTTTTGGGTAGTACTCATATTGGTATAATGCAAAGTTGTTGAGAAATGAACTTTAATAAAAAAATTTAACAAAAGTCACTCAAGCGTAAAATGTAGGTCATGGATCCCTAATTGTTTGTGAATCTGGTAGTACATTTGTACTAATCAAGGAGCATGTACTGTTGTAATATTATCAAAATACCACAAGAGATTAACAATATATGGATCTAAACGCAAAACTTTACATCAGGGCGGACATATGTAAGTACATACGTACGTAAGGACACATGGACGGACAAGGGTAAATCTATATGCCCCTTCCACTTCATGGCGGGGCATAAAAAAATCACCCCCCAAAAAAAATCAAGTCAAATCAAATTTTTAAATAGCTGGTGCACAATGGCAATGTACTGAACATCCTGTTAATGTTTCAATGAATTTCACTAAGTGGTCTAGGAGGAGTTGTCACTACAAAGTATGTACACCATGGCGGACATAACAACAAAAGAGCGAATGGAATAATGGATGGACAAACAGACCCCATGATCACTATATACCACCCACTAAAGCGGGGGTACAACAAGGTTAAAGGTTCGACCACAATCACTGACAGACACACAGACAGACAGACAAGACAATAACAATATGCCCCACATCCTCGATCTTGGGGCATTAAAAACCTTGAATTAAAAAGCAAGATTCAAGCAATAATGATTAAACCACATTTAGTACATAGTTTTGATGTTTATTTTTTTCAATGGCTAATAGACAAGTGCCCTGTTATAAATATAAAAGTGTGAAAAATTTAATTACATGTATAGCCCCTTCTGGACTTCATAATCTCAAAGATATAAGGATATCATACTTCTTTTTATATCATATGAACATAATTACTTAGTTCAACAAATCTGGATGTTTGTTTCTTTGTTTGCTTGGGGTAAACACAACTTTCAGCAGTTCCTCAGGTCAGGTTTAGAGGTGGACAGAGGAAGCTTGAGTATACCTGTAGAGACCCAAAGACTTTGAACAAGTATCTGGCATACCTTATCATGTATGGTTGCAAGTAGAGTGCACCCTTTTTGTTGTTTACTAAGTAGTGCACAAACTCACAACCCAGAGGTGAGATATAGGCTACAGTGTTTGTACAGGTAAAGTAACTCCCTTACCACCCAGGCCATAGTCTTGAAGACTAGATTCTTTTCATTTAAAGCAGATCACTTTATATACATATTATACATTAAACATAGATACACAACAATTGAATTCTATATAAAAATCACCTCGCCACTCCAAAAAGTTGTGATACAGTGATTGTGCTCAAAATTTTGGTGTACAAACAATCGATTTTCGACCAATGACATTACGTTATTGACTTTCTTGACCAATCAAAATATTTTGGTGTACGTTCTTCCCAAAATCCTTTAGTTTCTGAAACAGCGAATTTTCACACATGTATCCAAGCAAAAAAAAACAATACTCGAAAGGGAGATAACTGAGTAATTCATCAACAAAATCTTTATTTTACTGAATTCAAGCACACACACACATCACCAATCATCCAAAAAAATATAAAAGCTCATACTTAAAAATGTAATGCACCTTAAAAACAGTTACTTTTTCATAAACAATAAGGTTCATTCATCTTACCATGATACACCATTCAATTTTGAAAAATTGAAAAACAAATTCATCCCAGACGATTTTCAGCACTGACCAAAATATACATGAATGTCCAAAGGGATAATACTGTAGTGGACTTAATCAAACAACATGACAAAACTAATTATCTATCTTCACACAATACTACAATTATATATTGGTAACATGTGTCTTTATTACACCTACACTTAACTCTCTGGTCAGGATCATAGTAATTACTGGGGAAATGTACCAGTGCAGGTACTATGTGTTCTTTCTGTGAAATTGGTCCATATTTATATTAGAAAAACATTTCATAGTCACAAACTAGGTCAGCCCTTACAGGACTCAAAATCAGTGCAAGTGGACATCATTGGTTCACTATGGTAGTAGTCCGTACAATACAGTACAAACACTAGTTTCCCATCATACAGACAAAGGGACTCTTATACCCCCGCCCCTCCCCAAATGCATCAATTATCACCAGAAGACTACATTGTACTCATGAAAAGACATGGTTACAGACAAATGTTTTGTATCTTTCCATTATTGTTCCAAATTTTGCAAAATCAGTTTAGCTTATTTATGATAATTTCCATAATGTTGACATAAAATTTTTTCAAGTTCATACTTCTTATTCCCTTTCCTTACATAAATCTATGAAAAGGGTGAATTTCTTATACTACAATCAGTTATAAAAATAACAAATTTTATGTTAATTATACTAATAATTCAAGATCTAATGATCTCAAGTCAATATCAGTTTTGGCAAAAGTATCAAATATTTAAGAAACAGACATGGAAATTGATTACAGATAATAGATATACATCGTAATTAAATATATTCTCTAATTCTGTAACAATACTACAATGTAAATGTATTCAATCAAGTATCAAGAGATATTGTTTGGGTCCAACGTAAAAATAAGAGCTGTCGCAAAATGGTAGCCAGATATACCCCCACTCATTGAACCCTAAATCAATATGGTAAGTGCAAATTTGGATGGGTGTGGACACAATGCAGGTGTGGAAACAATGCTGGTGTGGACACAGTGCAAGTGTGGATACAATATTAGTATGGACACAATGATATAATACTCAAGAAATAATTTTTCTTACGAAATCAGACAAAAATAAAATGCATCCTTTTTTTTTTGTCCTCTTTGACATTTATCACAAAAATCATAAGCGCTAGAGAAAATTTGTTGCAACACTTTGAAAACAACTTCTAAACCACAAAAAAAGTGTTCCTCTTCCATAGCTATATTTCACAATATCTACCCAGTACCCTGTGAATTATTTCTTTGAATAAACCTGTTGACAAAGATTATGTCTCGCCTTACCCATGCATCGCATGAATCTGCACATTGATCTTCAGCAGCAGCCTTGATAACAAAATGTAGGTCTTAATTTGTGTGCACTACCTGCTTGCTAAAATCTTTATATGATTGTTCAAGTATGATAGAGGGGTCAAGGCGACCATCTGAATGTGTATAATCCTCATGATGCAACTGCATGTCAAAACGAGTGGCTGCATTATTTCAAAGTCAGTCGAGCATGACTGCGGGGTCATAAACATAAAACGCCACTGAAACTGATCTCAATCATGATAATGCAACTGCATACCAAATATCAATGCGCTACTATGAGTGGTTGATACTTAACGGAAACAAGAAACTAGAGGCTCAGAGACTGAGCCTGTGTCGCTCACCTGACAAAATGCTGAACAGCAGGGTTTCAATGTTCTCCATGGTGGCCATGATTTTTGTCAAATTGAAATGAAATGAAATGAGCAATCTTTGTATGGAACCTTCCATATGACATTCCTGTAATTTGCTTCAGTGGTTTAAGATGCATTTATGAAAATGACCTTTTTCCCATAGGGTCCAATGTTAAATATAAGTTTTGCGCTGGTGGCCATGTTTTTTGTCAGATCAGAATAAAATGAGCCATCTTTGTAAAGGACCTTCCATACATC
>MJUU01038607.1:0-22301 GCA_002080025.1 Modiolus philippinarum | reverse complement strand
CTACCATGTACAGTTACTTAGATCTGAACTCGGACGTAAACTTGAATGTAAGTCAATCATGTGAAAATATAGGTGACCTAATTTTGCCTGGATGCTGACCTACTCCCAAAGATGCATGCACATCCAAAGTTACATGATTGTATCATGTACAGTTACTTAGATCTGAACTCAGACGTAAACTGGAATGCAAGTCAGATCTGAACTCGGACATAAACTTGAATGTAAGTCACTCATGCGGAAAATATAGGTCCAAGTGACCTAATTTTGCCTGGATGTTGACCTACCCCCAAAGTTGCATGCACATGCAAGGTTAGATGATCCTACCATGTATCAACTCGGAACTAAAATTAAATGAAAGCCAGTCAAGCGGAAAATATAAGTCAAAGAGACCTAATTTTCTTGGAGGCTGTGAGTTAGCCCAAGATGCATCTGAACACAAAGTTTGATGACCCTACTCTTCATAGTTACCAAGATACATACCTAAATGCGGACGCGGACACAGACGCGGACGCGGGGGGTACTCCATAGTTCTCAACTTCGTTGAGGGGAACTAATAAAAGGACAAGTATTTAAACCTGCTTCAGTGTTGCACTTTACAAAGATCTTCCCGAGACTGAGACTTTTACCTACCTTGGCAGTACAGTGAGAAATGACGTAGAAGCTAGTGATGACATCAAGAATAGAATCGGAGAACCAGAAACATCTTGATACTATTGAATAATGTATGGAAATCAAACCAATACAGTAAATCTACTATACCAGAGCTGTGTACTATCAACACTCTTATATGGCTAAGAATGTTGGAGGCTGACATATCGAAAACTGCCTGACCAAAGCCAAATAAGGCAAATCTTGAGTCAGTCTGGCAAAAATTATAAGCCAACAAGACCAAATGCCAGGAAAAAAATTGATATTTCCTTAATGTGATGAAACTGTAGGTCCTGTAAATTTATTTTCGGTCTGGCAGCTTTTCCTTGTTCGCCTGACAGAATGTCCTGCAATGCCTCTAGACTTTTCGATTTGTCTGGTGACAGAACAAGATCTTAGTAAGCTGTTAAAATTTCATACAAAATGCCTTCGTCGTATATCACATATTTTCTCACCAAGGACCATCAACATCAAAGAACTATTAAATCAATGTCACTAAGAGGATATGGCTACAATTCTGATGAGGAAGAGGTGGAACTGATGAGGAAGAGGTGGAACTGATGAGGAAGAGGTGGAAATTAATTGGGCATGTTGTCAGGAAAGATGACACTTCTCATACAAAAGTTGGGCTGCGCTGGACACCAGAGGGCAAAAGGAAGAGAGGAAGACCAAAGACTACCTGGAGAAGGACTATGAAAGCAGAAATGAAAAGCCTGGGACACACATGGGGAACTGTAGAGAGGATGGCCAAAGATAGATACCAGTGGAGGAGCTTTGTTGCTGCCCTACATGACACTAGTCATAACAGGCAGTAAGTAAGTAAGTAAGTGTTGCACTTACAGTATGCAAAGCTGAAATATCATGTAATGAACACATGATGAATATTTACACCAATTCACATCATATGTCTGTCCTCACTTCATCAAATCTGAAAGTGTTTTATTCAAGAGGTTCTCAATTTAGAATGCCACTTAGGAAAAATTTACATACATGATCTTTGACTGCATTTCATTTCAGTTATTGCAGCAATTGCAACTTTTATTATGCATGTTATTGGTTGGATACCTTAAAGTATTCGAATATCTAAAGTATTTTTATATAGAGATTTTACAACTGCATTGAGTGATATGAAATTTCTCTGCCCAAATATTCAAACTTTCATATTCTATAATATGAGGCTTGCCAAAATTCTTTGAGCTTGACCTTATCAGACATAGTCACCTATTTTGGTGTCGTCACAACTATTATGTTGGATATCTCATAATGCAAATTTAATTAATCACTGACCCAGACATATCGAAAAGTTCTGACAACTTGCCAGAAATTTGGTAAAGTTTGCCAGACATTCGGTCTGGTGTTCATAGACTGGAGTAAGTCAAATTATTTTAGACCTATTCAAGTCAGAAATTATAGGTTTTGTTGAGCAATTTTGACCTGAACAAGTCTGACATTGATCAGACTCGTACAAGTCTTAGGGAAATTACCATTTTATGTTTTTTGTGTTTAATGGGTATTTGCAATTATCTTTCATATTATTTTATCATTGAAAAAAATTCATGACTAGTGCCTTGTAGGTTTTAGCAAAAAGCAATACCAATCTGCAAAGGCAGTTTGTTGATACAAATGTATTGATGATTTTGTTATCTTTTATAACAATCTTTAATCGATTTTACACAGGTCTGCTATTCTAATTTTGCAACAGTAACAAATAATTTTCTGATAAAAATGGCTAATTAAACTTCCATGTAAATCTAATAAGGTCTGGACGCCCAGCCTCTGAATTTTGACGCTTGGCTCAATAAAATGTCCAATTTAGCAAATTTCAGACTTATGCAAGTCTCATTATCCATAAAATTTGAAACACCTGTGAAACAGGAAATTAACATTAGACTGCATCAGGTCTAAAGATTTTAGACTTTAAGGGGATACGATACAGTACCAAGGGCAGATAATAACGTCGCCGAATGTGGCATGTTGTTTTCGCAACGTCACCAATTAGAGCATGACGTCATAAATACCAGACTACGCGAATTGCGGACAGAAGCATGTAACGTTACAATGAATCTTTGATAAAATCGAAGTGGCTGTGAATTGCTCAGAACGCTGATGGGACGTGATAGCTCCAGATCCGGCATACTTTTCAAATTGAAACCTGATAGCAAAGACTTCCTATCGGAATTGTTTGCGATAGAATCCATTTTTCCCAACAACAATTTGATTTTCGTTAAAAAAAGATTTACACTTGTTGCAAATAAACAAACCGACACAGTAGAAATTTATCAAGTTTGCTGTAATTATTACTAACATCACTACTGGAATACAAGTCCATGAAAACACTAAGAAATTTCAAGAGTCATTCAAATTTCGTGACTTTTCCAGTGACTTATTTTTTGCTTTTATTGAATCAGCTTCCCGTGGAATTTCTACAACCTATGTACATTTTCTCCCGTGAAAATGCCGTTAATTAGTTTCTGAAAATTGTTCTTGTTTATTTGTAGAAAAAGTCAAAAGTCATGGAATGTAACAGAATATGCATAGCATATAAAATACCTGAATTCATCAAAAATTTAAAAAACAAAACAAAAACAAACAAACAAACAAACAAACAAAACACAATTAAGGCAACTTCACAAAGACAAAACAAATAAACAACTGAATGTACGAATGAATAAGAACACCACAAAATTGAAAATTTGAGATCTGGCGTAATTTTTAGCGAATGGGCTTACAGATATCGAGGTTGTTACTTCGAATCTTGCTTGCGACAGCTAAAACTAATCCGTAAAAATTATGTGACTTTTCTATACTTTAGCTTGTAAAAATTAAGGGATTGCCGCGAGGAGTCAGGTGGCGCATTTTCATGGCCATTAAGGGCAATTTCCCGGCATTTTACGATTTGATTTTTCACGGGTTGCTGTGAAAATTCAATTAAAAACTCCATAAAAATGGCTTTTTCATATCATAATATTTTTACAATGCAAATTATGTACGTTATATTATTATACAATATATTATCAATAAGTATATAGGCAAGAGTATGGTATTGGAGAGACACTACATGCATTAAAATTATCCCATGAAACGCATTTAATTTTATATGAGGGTCGGTATAATCTTTTTCGGGACAACGGGAAAGGTCATTTATTTCAACGAGAATTCGGGAAAAACACTTATCAGGAATGTGATTCGGTCAATTTCATTTTTCGGGATTACTCAGTGAGGGAATCGTACATTTTCTTCTCGAAAAATCTGGATCAAAACCCATCCTACCCACCCCCTTAAATTGAACCATTACCACAATGCACATACATTTATGAATTCTGATTTTTTTTCCTTTACTTTAAGATGGATAGGTGAAACCAGGGACTCAATCAACGTAAATAGATATGTGTACTTGAAAAGCGGCACTTGGGGAAATAATCATTTTTTGCAGTTACAATGCAACACAGTCACTAGAAGGGGCTAGTATGTGTTTGACTGATCTTTGTGAATGTCTTTAGACGGAAGTTTTCATTAATCACAAGAAAAATTCTCTGATCTGTTTGATGTCTTTCATTTCCTGTTTAACTATTTAATAGTATTCAACTCTGTTCAATTTTTGGCAACCCTTACATGCAGGAAAACACAGATTGACGACGTTCAAGTTTCCAAGCGAAATATAATGTAACGTAATTTCGCGTCAAAACCGGCAATACTCATTTGTAGCCGAAAAAATGAGTTTTCTCTCTGTAGCTTCAAAATAAGCACATGGACCCCCATTTTTCAAAGCGAATTTCAAAAGAGTGATGTTTCACGGAGATCTCTGCGAGTTTTGAAGAAAAAATCAGTTCACAATTTTTTTCTATGTGAAATTTTACCTACGAGAAATGGACGTTTATTCTATGAATATCTACATAAATGTCAATTTCGAACCACAAATAATGATATTTTGTTTTAAAATTTTTCCTTACCTTCTTCAGAAATATCTCACGAAACTGTAGCAAAAAACCAGAAGCAATTAGCTTAATTAGTTTTAAAGTTATGACATCTTAAAAATTACTGTAAAAATCCAATTCTTACGAAATATTTTGGAAAATGGGCAATTTTGAATCGCAATTATCTCGAAAACGAAATCATGAAGGTATACTTTTCTTTGCAGATTTGGAAAGAGCATGTTCAAATTGAATTTATTTCAAAATTTCACGAAAAAATCAGTTCAGGATCTTTACTGTATCGTATCCCCTTAACAGGTCTATGCCTACAAAACTAAGATTTGTAGACAATAAAAAGTCTTAAATTCTTCAGAATTGCAGTCTGTCCCCTGACTGATAGAAATACTGCCTGATGGACTTGATATTTATCAGACATGTCTGTCAGTAGATGCCTCTTGGAGAGTGATGCTGCTTCGGATGATAATTGGGTCACTCTGACCTACATTTTATGCTTCAATGACTCCGGTTAAAGTTTGCATTATGGTTCATATCTGAGAAACTGCATGTGCTACATTAATCATCTTTGGTCAGTGGATTTGTCTTGGACATGTTGGAGAGCGATGCTGCTTCAGATGATAATTGGGTCACTCTGACCTTCATTTTATGCTTCAATGACTCCGGTTAAAGTTTGCGTAAAGGTTCATATCTGAGAAACTACATGTGGCACATCAATCATCTAGGGTCAGTTGATGCATCTTCGAGAGTCTGGCAGCTTCAGATGATTTGGGTCACTTTGACCTACATTTTACACTTTACTGACTTCGATTAAAGTTTCCGTTAATGTTTATATCTGAGATACTACATGTTACACATCAATGATCTAATGTTCAGTAGACGTACCTTCCACGTTCATACATCTTTACATTATATTAGGGTTATTATTTCTTGACAGCGGGCAAGGGGATTAGCTGTTGTTTGCGACTGCTCCCACTTCTAGTTTTCATATCATAGGTAATTAATCATATTATATTATCATATAGATATTTTAGATGGATCAACACTATCTTCCAAAGTAGGTTTGGATGATTTTTAATTACACAATTAATGGAGAAAATAAATATGATGGTCACTGCAAGGTTTCAAGAGTAACTTAATTTTCTATGAAAAAAACAAAATAAATAATCTTGCATTGAGAAAGCAAACAAGATTTATTATTCTGGCCTTGGTTACACTGAAAATAAAAATTTGACTTGCTCATATCACAAAATAAATAATCTGACAGAAATAAATCTTCCAAGCCTCCCCCTCATTATCCAATGGCGGTCCCCTTACTGAACAAGGTTTATACACAAGTTGTAAACATGGGTAAGCCACGTGTTTTGTTAATTTGCATGCTTAAAGGTATTTTTTTGTTAATATAAGTTCATAGACATGCAGTTAAACATTTGTTTTATACTTTTATTGAAAAACATATTGCAATTCATCTAGATATTTAGCGATTTGCGTATTTCCAAGCTTAGGTGGGCGATATTTTCAATGTATCTGTGGTCCAGCTGATCCCAGCTGACTGAGTGATGTCAAGAAACAAGTGCTTGTGCACAGGCACTTCTAAGAGACATTTTTTATGAAACAAGTGTGTGTTTGTGGCAAAAATTGGAGAAGTCTTAACTGTTAACATAAAGACTGGTGTTGCATATGTACCAGTAATGAAACTTTTTCTTTTTTTCCTTTAGTGTCAACAACAATGTGTCTTTTATCCAAAGGAATGTGGAAATTAGCCATCCTTCGTTTGACAGTTTCAGTGTTTCTCAACCCATAGATGTACAGTAAAGTGTACAATAATGTCAATATACAACTTAAAATAAGCAAAATTTTGTGCAAATTTCAACCTCTTAATGTATGAATTAATGTTGGTTTTTAATAAAATACGAAAGTAATTTCGTTTCAATGAATATACAATGTCGTAGATTATATATATTTAGCTTACAATGAGATAAAATCTCAAATGAACACTTTAACATCAAATAATTTAGAATTACCTCCCTTTGTACAGATGGCTGAAATAAGCAAAGCGGAGTACTTGAAACGTTATATGTCTTCTACAGACAGTGAACAAAAGAAAAAGAAGAGAAAGAAAGTCTCCAAGAACCTATCAAAACATGCAAGGTTCAAACTTTATAACGTATAATGATACTGTAACCGGAGTGCTAGATTCTGGCTCGTTCACTCCGATGTAAAATCCGGATTCCAGGATATTTGAAATAATTAAGTCTGTATAAAAACAAAATGTTTATTTGCTATCCTACATGCTACATATATAATATACAAGACATAGTGACAACCATGAATACTTGTTACATGATAATATAATAAAAACAACGGTAGCTAAAGATTGAGCGTCTGCTCGTTTCAAATCCTAACGTTTTACTGTCCTGGTGACCCGGTGAGTGACGTTATTTATAGTTCCTAGGGGCAACGAGCCCGGCCGGGAAAAACCGGTACCTGAAGCCAAACGGGAAGTGTTCCGGCGAGAATTTACGTGGCCGTACTCGTAAGAATTACTTAAGGAACTATAAATAATACTAACATTAACCTAAAATGCCCCATATAAAAACGTAAACAAGTAAACAAAGTGACCACCGTCACTCCCCCTCTCTTAAGATCTAATGTGTCCCACATTAGTCCCAAGAGTTTGGAAGAACTACAATATACAGTAATATTAATAACGTTATATATAATAAATCAATTATTTTTAAAGTCAGTTTCTGCAATTGATGAAATGTTGAATTGATATTTAAAGTTACAGTTCATTGTAAAGGATATAGATAAAAATGTCTAAAAGTTCACAAATCCACAAAAGTACTCCAATAGACATCAGCATATAAGTAAACATCAAACTGTAGTCCTCATTGGTAAGTCACGGTGTCGGAGCATAGTTGATCCTTCCCAAAAAGTAAACAGAAACACATCATCCAAAATCTCTTCAAAGTGACTATACATAGCATAAAATAGCTATATTATCCATGGAACTCTACACATATCGAAGGAATGAGTGTCTGACAAAAATGTCAGATATAATCCAAAACTAATGAGTACATGATGTGTAAATGTAACGAACACTACTAGCAAAATGCTGGTTAAAAATCCTCTTTATACATTATTGCAACTCCAGTAGAACTCTACTCTGAAACGTAAAACGTACTGAACAAAAGTTCAGTTTCAACATCCTAAGGCTTGTCAACACAGAAAACCCTAGAGAAGATCCAACTTCTCAAAACACAAGCTTTAACTAAGCTTAACACATCCTATTCAATCACTGTACAACTAGTACCCCATGAATGTTTTATACATCACCGAAAGCATATAGCCCATGGTCATGATGGTATTACTTTAAATGTATAAACAGACATATCACGATACATGAATCCAAAACAAACTGATTGTTTGTTACAATTAGAAAATCACACGCAGTTTGGGCATCATATAAAACAATTAAAAATCTGATTTCAAATCAACACTTGGAATTCAGTAATTCCCCAAACAATATCTACGAACATGCAGACAACATACCCATGGTGAACCAATACAGGTCATAACAAATGTATATTGCAAAGACTAACCATTAGTCTATACCTATCCTCGTGCCTTTTATCTAGCACCTAAGGTATCTCCAACATGCCAATATACACCACCGAAAGCAGGTTCTCACGCTAGATACTGAGTGTCTTTACAACAAATAACTCCAGTAACAACTCCGAAAGGACAACATCCATGTGTATGACAAAGTTTGTCATTTCAATCCACGTTAAAAAGTAACAACATTACAATAATTCATTCCAACACCGTACAACAACAAAATGATTCCATATACTTTCATTACAAACGGAAGCATATTTTTTTCAACAGTTTACAACTTCACTGAAATAGATTCAGTCTACTAACTAATTAACTGAAATAAATTCAGTTTGAAAATCCAACATTTACCAAATTACTGAAATAATTCAGTATTCAAAAAATCCATAGATCATGCAGATGCACTGAAATAACGTTTTCAGAACTGAAATAAATTCAGTATACAATCCAGCTTACAACTAGCCCCGTGACATTGTTTACTAGTCAAGTGTTAAATCTGGGTGAAAATTCAAAACCGCATTAAGTTGATAGCACAGACTGTGCTATTATATCCTTTTGTCTGACAGTATTCTTTAAAAAAATTCCAGTAGGCTATGTTGAGCCCTTAAACGTTAACAAAAATAAAATTCAAGCTATTTACAATGAACAATTTTCTATTTACATTTATATCCAGGTGTGAGGAGAAAAGTTTTCCTCAAAGAACGGCGACTTACGTCCTGGCATGAAACAAAGTGGGTATTTTGTACCCTTAGTAAAATTTTCTGAGAATCCCTGCAACGTACCCCTACATTCCTTTTCAACCACATGGTCAAATATGACGTCATTTACGTCAAATTGTAAATACTTAAACAACATGGCAGACATTTTATTCGATGTGGACAGAACCATACAAACTTGGTGCATTTGTTTAATGTTGTAAGTCTGAATAAAGTGACTTCTGCCTGTAAACAAACATACTGTTTGTTCTATCCACGGAACGGATGTTCCGACTTTCCTGACAACGGCACTATGGTTTGGACCAGAAATTCTGGAATTCAAAAACAAGGGAGGTAAAACATCAAACTTCGAAATGTTACAATTACCATGACAAAAAGGTAGGATAATATTTATTTCCTTTCTATTCCAAGTGTCACCAGATACACCAAAAACTGTGTGAAACTGAACAACGATCAAAATGATCGTCAAACAAACGAAAATTCGTTTGATTTCCTGGTACATGATCGTTATAAATTAAACGAATAAAACATAATGAATATATTCATAATTCTGTAATAAATACAGATTAAAAATCCAACTGTTCCAAATATCCCGCGGACGTAGCCCCCAATGTAACCGGAGTGCTAGATTCTGGCTCGTTGTTCACTCCGATATAAAATCCGGATTCCAGGATATTTGGAAATGATTAATGCTGTATATAAACAAAATGTTTATTTGCTATCTTACATGCTACATATATAATATACAAGACATAGTGACGACCATGAATACTTGTTACATGATAATATAATAAAAACAACGGTAGCTAAAGATTGAGCGTCTGCTCGTTCCAAATCCTAACATTTTACTGTCCTGGTGACCCGGTGAGTGACGTTATTTATAGTGCCTAGGGGCAACGAGCCCGGCCGGGAAAACCGGTACGTGAAGCCAAACGGGAAGTGTCCCGGCGAGAATTTACGTGGCCATATTAGTAAGAATTACTTAAGGAACTATAAATAATACTAACATTAACCTAAAATGCCCCATATAAAAACGTAAACAAGTAAACAAAGTGACCACCGTCACAGATACTATATTGTTACAGTGAGCCACTGTGAAGTTGTCCTATCCACAGGGCCTTGTCACTAATAAGAAAATTTTACTATCCATGCATATACACAGGGCCTTGTTACTAATTAGAAAATTTTACTATCCATGCATATACACTAACAAGGGCCGACATCAGTTCAACACCTGCTTGCTTCAACCCCTGTTTTATTTTGTTATTGTCACTTTGACACATTCCCCATTTCCCTTCTTTTTCCTATTTCCACATCGAATATTTCAATTCGGGAAAACTATGAATTCGTAAACAGTAAAACAGTAAAATGTTTGAGAATACGAAAGAGTCTCATAGATAATCAATCTACAAGTAACATTGACAAAAATAAACATTGTCCTGCAAGTTTCCTAATATCATATATCCTTCTTTCAACTTCAAGTATATTCAGGAGTTATTTGATTTCAAATATAGTATCAATCTCCTATCGTTCTAATTGTTCCTGCATTTACTACAGTCTACACACTCTTATCAGTACTGATGAAACTATTTTAACATATAAAAAGCTACCCAAATCATCAATATGTGACATGTATTCAATAATTAAGTATATTATTGAACCCCCTATTTTTACCCATTATGCTTATTGTGTTTATTACAAATATGTATGTGTTTCTGTTTTGTTTTTTGTGTTCGTTTGTTCGTACATATGTTTCATCGCTATACTTGTATGACAGATTGTTTGTATGTAAATATGTTCCATTGTTTTATATGTTTGTCCATACTAAATTTATTGCTTCCCCATTCACACTCTCCTATGGGTTGTTTCAGAGTCAGTTTCCATACCTATTGACCTGTCCAAGATTTAATTGTCAACTTATTTTATTCTTTACTTTTGATTATGGATAAATTTATTTTGTTTTATGCACTTGAACAGGTCTCTATTTATAAACTTGATATATATAACAAGTGCAGTTTCCAAGGCTGCGTGAACAACAATTGCTTTCTGTTATCAGTGTTGCACTGCCTGATCTAAGTCTGTAACGATATTCATCCTAATCCTGGTCCAGACATTTATTTCAGAATATATCAATTGTTAATCTTAATGTCAACTCATTGCAATTTAAAACTGATCTGGTTTATAATGAACTAGGTGATCATGATATTATATGTATTACTGAAACTAAACTTGATGATTCTGTCTCAAGTAATGATCTTTGCATTGACAATTTTTATAACCCTGAAGAATTTCGCAAAGACAGACAAACAAATCGTGGAGGTGGCATCCTATTTTATATCCGTAATAACATTATCGCGAAGCGCAGACACGAGCTTGAGTCAAATAATATTGAATCAGTCTGTGTTGAAGTTAACTCCCTTAATAAAAGATTCTTAGTTGTGTGTGCCTATAGACCACCTAACTCCCCTGCAAACTCGTGGGATTTTATTGATTCCTTATTGGAAACTTGTGTGAATACTGATCTAAACTTATTATTTCTTGGAGATTTAAACCTTGACTTACTTACTATACCATTCAATCATTCATTTTTGCAAACAATAAATAAATTTGGATTGCAGAATGTGATTATATTAATGAACCAACAAGGATAACCGCTGCTACTTCTACCTTATTAGATCCTATATTCATAAATAACTCTGATATAGTGAGGAATAGTAGTGTCTATCCTAACATTTGTAGTGACCACTGTCCAACCTTATTGGAAATAAACTTTAACTCATTACGTGAAAAGACATACCTAAAAACAATATTGGACTATAATAAATGCTGACTATGATTCTATTAAATCAGAACTTGAATCAATTGATTGGCATGATATTCTTGACAATGTTAATGACAGTAATATAATTAATGATATTATAAATGATAAGATTTCAAATAGTATGAATAAATTCATACCCCAAAAAGAGATAAGGGTTAGACCTAAAGACAAGCAATGGATGACTAGCAGTATCAGACGTGCGATCAGGCAGCGCAATAGGATACACAGAAAGGCTAAACTTAGTGATAATCCAGACCACTGGAGAAATTATAGAGAAAAAAGAAACGAAGTAATTTCATCTGTCAGAAAAATGAAAAATGATTGTTTATGTAAACTTCAAAACTCCTTGTCTGATAAATCTATTCCACCAGGCAAGTTGTGGCGTATTGCTAAATCTTTATGTCAATTTAATAATAAAAATACCTCTTCTAATCCTATCAAAGTTGATAATAATATTATGACTCACCCATTAGATAAAGCAAATGCCTTTAATGAATATTTCACTTCTGTTTCTAGCATTGATGATGAACCTGAACTTCCAGATTTTGCCCCGCTCTCACCTTGTGTGTTGTCTGACATAGTGATATCAGAGCAGGAGGTTTCTGATCAGTTTCAAATATTAAATATTAACAAACCCCCAGGCCCTGATAATCTCCCTCCAAAATTTTTAAAGGTTATATTCCAGTCGCTGGTAATACCTGTTACAATATTATTCAATAAAACTATTCAACTTGGTCAGATTCCTAGTGACTGGAAGAGAGCTAATGTTACAGCGGTTTTTAAGGGCAAGGGTGGTTGTGATGTTCCTTCTAACTATAGACCGATCTCGGTAACATCTTGTTTTAGTAAAATGCTTGAAAAAATCATATTTAAAAACCTATATAATTATGTAACAGTTAATAGGATTCTTTCTGATCATCAGTCAGGTTTCAGATCAAAAGATTCAACTACAAATCAGTTGTTAACAATTTAGAATGCGATAATAAAAAATTTGGATTTGGGTAAAGAAGTACGATTTATTTTTTTTGATATATCAAAAGCCTTTGATAGAGTATGGCACAAAGGCATCTGTGGTAATGTACTGAAATGGATTCATAGTTTTTTAAGTGATAGGAAACAAAGAGTAAATGTTGATGGTTACTTCTCTAGATGGAGAACTGTTAATGCTGGAGTTCCGTAAGGATCCACACTTGGCCCCTTCTTGTTCCTACTCTTCATAAACGATATTGAAAATGAAGTTATGAACAAAATAAAAATGTTTGCTGATGATACATCTCTCTACTGTGTTGTTGATGATCATAACATAGCAGCTGAATCTCTCAATGAAGACTTAGGAAGTATTAATCAGTGGTCTAAAGATTGGGGTGTTAATTTTAATGCAGCAAAAACTAAATCTGTTTTATTTTCACGGAAAAAAAATAAAAATTTACCACCATTATATTTTGATGGTAATATACTAAAGAATTCGTCTGTTCATAAACACCTTGGCATTATAGTAAGCTCTGATGAAAAATGGAAAAATCATTTAAATGAAATTTATACTAAAGCTTGTAAAAGAATTAATATATTGCGACTAATGAAACATAAGTTAGATAGAAAATCTCTTGAAAAATTATACATAGGTTTTATTAGACCAATTTTGGAATATGGGTCAATTATCTAGGACAATTGTACACAAGAGGAATCTGACTTACTTGAAAGTATACAATTAGAAGCAGCAAGAATTATTACAGGTCTTAGAAAGGGTACTTCTCACCAAATTTTATATAGGGAATTGGGATGGGTCTCACTTAAGGAGCGTCGAAGGATAAATAAATTAATTTTACTACATAAGATATTTAATGGCCAAACGCCTGAATATCTCTTAGATGGAGTCATTTTATTTTTAAATACAAATGAAAATTATAATCTAAGTAATGTTCGCACATTTGAGCCACCAATTTGTCGTACAAACGCGAGCTCTTAGTAAAATAGTTTCTTTCCCAGTGTAATTAGTGAATGGAATAAGTTAGACTTGTCAACACAGAATATACAGAGTAGAGAGATGTTCATCAGACAAATTAGTCAAGCTAAGATAGTTTCCCCTATTTTTTACTCCCTTGGACCTAGAAAAATTAATATAATTGTTTGTCAACTTCGTAATAATGCTAGTGATCTAAACCACCATAAGTTTCTGTTACACTTGTCAGACAATTCACGATGTGATTGTGGGGATGATGTGGAGGATAACTTCCACTTTATTTATGTTTGTCCTAAATTTATTTGTCAGAGATATGAGTTGTTCACTCAGCTGTGGAGACATGCCAATACAATAAATGTAGATGTCTTGTTGGGGGGCTCTGAAAATCTTTCATATGATGAAAATATGGAAATTTTTTCTGCAATTCAAAAATACATTGAAGATTCTGGGCGGTTTTAACCAGCATTTTAATGCTATATTATACTGATAATGTTATTTGGACCATAAACCTTTCAATAAATCTAATATAACTTATTAACTTTCATGAACGTAAATACTATTTATTTATAAATCGTTATATTTATTAACTAATATGTATAGGACAAACCATAAGTAGCAAAATAATAATAAACAATTAGTCACTATTTTTAATATTATTTATTTTGTAGTATTATTATTTATGTAAATTTAATTTCTTTTTCAATATAATTGATGTCCACTTGTTAACTTAGGAGAGCACTTAAATAGGCCTAGCCTGATGTGCAATCTTTTTGAACCATGTTTGTATATTGTCATATATACCAATGTTCAATAAAATATTTTGAATTGAATTGTAAACAGTATATGAATTCGTCAACTTCCTGTTGCAGAATTTTCAATTTTTTGATTTTTTTAAAATTGGGGTTAGTTACATTTGGCTCTGCTGAGATATTGGCACTAATCATATCATGAAAGTTTTTCACCTTTTTTGAAAGCTGAATAATTGGTCAGTAAGAAAATCTTGCTTCTTATGAAAACAAGGCACTCATTTAACAGAAATAGAAGTTCAAAAGTTACGTATATTTTGAGTAGTACAAATTCGTATACTCTATACTACTGGCTTTTACTTTTGAAAAAAGGCGTATGGAATAACCAAAACTATTGTATTGTGCTTACAAAGAGTCCATTTTACAAGTTTCCAACTTTCAAGCAGTTTGATTGAAGGATTTTGAAACTACAGGACTTACAAGTTTAGAGTATATGAATTCGTAAACACCCTTGACCCAAGATTATCTTGGCTTGTATAAGTTGGAATGATTTGAAATTTGGTCTGAAGCTTTATGATAATGAGTTGTATTGTGTAAGCAATTTTCAATATTGTTAGGCATCCACTTCCTGTTTGCTGATACTTTGATTTTTTTTTACTATTAACAAATTTTTCGTCACACATTTCTTGGCTTTTGCAATAGGGAATGATTTGAAATTTGGTCTGGAGCTTGGAAATGATGAATTGTATTGTGTAAGCGATTTTCAAGTTCTTCAGGTATCCACTTCCTGTTTGCCGATACTTTGATTTTTTTCTATGAACGAAATTTTTGTCACAGATTTCTTGGCTTCTACAATAGGGAATGATTTGAAATTTGGTCTGAAGCTTGGAAATGATAATTTGTATTGTGTGAGCGACTTTTAGGTTTGTCACTGAAGTAATTTCTGTTTTGCTGATACTTTGATTTTTAACTTTAAATGACTTGATATTTAGTCTGAAGCTAAGAAATGATATAGTTTGGTAAAACTTAAGAAATCATGTATCCAGCAAATTACTGTATCAACACATTAGTGTGTTAAACAGAATTTAAATCCACACTTATCTGATTTTCACTTTTGCCCAGAGTTTCAGGATCGAAATTTCTTGGCCCTTCTGGCAACGCCAGTTTGGACATGCTCTAGTTTTCATTCTAAAATTGTAGTTGTTTAATTGATTGGTGTTTTATGCTTTTAATCTTGGTCTTTCAAAAAATTAATTAAAATGGTCTGAGGTCTATAAGGATTTACATTCTTGTAGTTGTAGACCTGTTGTCTATGATGCATAACGTTTTAGTTTCAAACACTGCTAAATGGTGAACAATGCCACATCTATATTCTTTTTTTACTAATTGGATGTGGGATCATCAACAACATAAAATTACTGGCAAGGTTTCTTACAACCGATGTCATCAGTTGCCCCACAGAAAGACACATACATGTACTACAATAACAACATATAAACATCCACAGGGCACTCATCCAGTCAATCGCAAGAAATCTTTGCATAATCATGATAATAGCGAGATGGCCTTCAACCATGTCAACAATGAGCTGTGCTCATGAATGTGTACCCCATAGTAAGTTCTAGCACAGTTTTGAGCCTAATTCATCGCTAAATGTCTATCAATGCAATATCCAGCCATGTTCGCCGACTTCAGACAATCTCATTGGCCAATTTGGTGGTACATTTGTACAAAGATAAAGCCAACAATATTTAATGTCACTAAAGTAGTTGGTCGGCAAACAGTTGTTAAGTGAACAAACCAGATTTTTGTGATCAATTCAGTAAAAAATAGCCTCTTTACATATAGAAGGGCTTAATTTGATTCCCTTTTTAAAAGCTTTCTGCATAAGCCTTATACTGTAAACTTATTAATTTTTGCAGTTGCTAATTTTGGGGTTTCTTGAACTGGGATATATTCGCAGGTATCAATTTTCATGGTTTTTAGGAACTACTAAAAATATTTAGAAGCCTTCTAATTGTTTCTGAGATATTTGCAGTAACCACTTTTTGCGGTCTTTTGTCAAATGCAAAAATAGCGAAAATAATTACTTGTTTACAGTGTCGTATCAATAAAGTTACTTTGCTTAATGTTGTGAATGGGAAGATGACTAAATTTTGATTTCATTACATGTAACTGTCAATTTTACTTGATACAGAATTGTACCGAACTTTTATGTTAATCTACTACATTGTATTAGTATAAGGATAAAGATACCTTATGGAATATAGATACATTACCTGTAAAAATCGGCACTGATGAAAAGTACCTACCGATCGTTGAATTTCATTGAAAATTCACCTCAAACTTTTGAAAAAACAAATTTTTTGACATTTTTTCAAAATCCCTGAATAATGGTGAATTCAAATGTCGAAAAAATAAAGAAATTACAGTATCTTTCAAGAGGATTCAAAGCCAGAAATGTTTTTTGATATATCATGCCTCTGAATCCCTTCTTTTTTGTTTGTTTGTCAGTCTTCCATGATGAGTTACAGATTCTTTGAACTAATTTTTGATAAAATTGCTTTCCTTGGACTGAAAAAAAAATGCTTTGCAATACCAGTTTTCCAGACTCTTTTTTTTCACCAAATTTAAGTTAACAATTGCAGATATTGATCTTATACAACATGTAAGATTTTCTATTTGATATATGTCTGCCTTAACCATGTTGTTAACAACCATGACTTTGGATCAAGTTTTAATTTCATTTTGGTATATGGTATTCTATTTATAAGTAGGAGATGGTTGATTGGGGCCTGAGTGGCTGAGTGGTTAGCTTACCTGTACAATCACTGTAGCCTATCACCTTTGCAATGTGAGTTTGCAGCCCACTTTGTAAATAACAAAAAGGGTGCACTTGACTTGCAACTGCACATGATAAGGTACTAGTATGTCAGTTACCTGCCCAAGCTAGGTTGATGGTTCTCTCTGGGTACTCAGGCTTCCTCCATCATTAAAGATGACTGCCACAATATAGCTGAAATACTGCTGAAAGTGGCGTTAAACTCCATACAAACATAAAATGATTATTTATTTTGTGTCAGATTTTCAAACTTGTTTCGTTTTATCCCAATTTTGATTTTTTGCACAATGACCTCTACTTTTCTCATATTTTTTCTCTTCAAAAACTAATTACAAACTCCCTGAATATTTTTTTTTAAGTTTATTTAAAATTCTTTGTATTCTGTTGAGCTTATGATATTTTTTGGATTTTTTTCAACATGAAAATTAAATGGAGAATCTTGAGGGATTCAACCTCCAGATTTTCCATGTCTTGTACATGTCTCAAAAGCATGTACAATATAATTCACAGTCTGTAATTAAAAAAATCATTCATTATTAGTGTTGTTCCAGCTTGACACATCCATTTCACAAACTCCTTATACATGTTATAGGCTATACTAAGTAGTGACCTAATTTCAGATTTGATTTTTTTCAATTTTCAGGTCAAAGATCATTGATGATGATGTAGACATAAAATCCTTACTTCCAGATGACCAGGGTACAACTGTAGATGAATATATTGGTGAAGATGACCCAACCATTGTAGCAATCATTGATGAAAGACCAGATAATATAAAACAATTAGAATCGTATAGACATAGCGATGGACGATGGAAAACCTTGGGAAATGGTTTGTTCATTTTTATTAGGGCCCGCCATGAAATGGCGGTGCCCTATAGTAATCAGCCTGTCTGTCCGTCCGTCTGTCTGTCTGTCAGCGTTTTCTATGTCATACAATAACTCAAGAATGCCTTTACCGACTTTTATGATTTTTTTACTCAAAGTTACACTTGACTAAAGGAAGCTCACTTTGGTTTTTGAAGAAAATCGGTAAATAATTTTTTGGAAAAACTTCATTTTTTTATGAAAAAGTGCATATTCTAAGAATTGGCTCTATGTGGAACGATAACTCAAGATTGCCTCCTGGGATTTTAATGATTTTGATACTCAAGGTTAAACTTGACCAAAGGAAGCTCCCTTTTGTTTTTGTAGAAAATCTGAAAATGATTTTTTGGGAGAAAACTTCATTTTTATACGAAAAAGTGCATATTTTGAGAATTCACTCAATGTAATACGATAACTTAAGATTGCCTTCAGGGATTTATATGATTTTGATACACAAGCTTGGTCTTGACCAAAGGAAGCTCCCTTTTGTTTTTAAAGAAAATCCGAAAACAATTTTTGGGGAAACACTTAGTTTTTAAATGAAAAAGTGCATATTTTGAGAATTATTGTACAGCTCACATGAAAAACGCAAAATCCTTGTTGTCTTCACGGACAAATTTTGCCAAACGTGGAATTCCACCGTGATCTTGAATGTGGACAACCTAATTGAGAACGTGGACAAAATATTTACCTGTGTGGACCCCTCGTGACATCATGTTGAACGTGAAATCATCGCAGGTCAGCATCTTGAAATCATTGTGTTGTCGAGAAAAATATAACTGAAAAGATTGAGCTTAATGTCAACAAATGACCATTTTCCCAAAATAATCATAATCAGAAAGTTTGACAGGTTAAAGTTATATAAATATAATTTTCTTTGACAACAAATGTTCCCATTCAGATCATCATAGTTATTTTAGAATTACAATATCTGCAAGCCTCAGTTTTTTTGTTTGTCTCGTTGCCGTGAAAATAGGCATGAATATTCTGTCAAATCACTGTTCTTTCAAATATTTTCATGCGGAAATTTGTGTAGATGGAAATTGAAATAAAATATTCACTGTCAACAACAAAAATCCCTCGGCGTCTTATAGTAGTATAATTGTCACTTGTCATGTCTTTGTCAAATCTTTATCATAAATAGCTTAAAATTTAAAATAAAGCCTGGATATAGCACATTAAGCAGGCGTGCTTTCAGAAGCCATTAGATTATATATATATAGTAGACACGCATTAGGTAATTTTCTAAAAAATAGAACAAAAAACCGACCAATGAAAAAATCAATATCTCAGGTAATATGAATACAAATTAGGTAGAGGCGCTCATTCAACAATTATTGAAGCATGCTTTTGATAACAAATACATATCTAGGAATGTTGAATGTTTAATTTATTTTTTGCATGCATTTGGTTTCCGTTAATGAACGATACGACTGGGACAAATAATGGAATATGTGTTAGTCCCATGATGTACATGTAAATATTCTTCGGTTTGTGTGTTTGCAACGAAATCAAACATGTACAATGTAAAAGTCCAAGGATGTAAATATTCCTCGATTTTTATGTTTGCAATGTAATCAAACATATGCACATATGTACATCTAAAATTTCCTCGGTGTGGCCGCGATGGTTTCACGAGGATTCAGTTTTCGAAAATTTGTCCACGTTGGGTCACGTAATTCAGGGTGGACATCGGCGATCATCCACCCTGCTACATGGACTTAGCTAATCTGTCCACAATGTGATAATCTACCCAAAACAAAGACTTTGCGTTCATCCATGTGAGCTGTACAGTAGCTCTATGTCATATGATAACTTAAGATTGCCTTCAGGGATTTATATGATTTTGATACTCAAGGTTGATCTTTACCAAAGGAAGCTCCCTTTTATTTTTGAGGAGAATCTGAATACAATTTTGGGGGGGAACTTAGTTTTTATATGAATAAGTTCATATTTTGAGAATTAGCTGTATATTGCAATAAATTAAAATTGCCTTCAATAATTTATATGGTTTTGATATACAAGGTTGGTCTTGACCAAAGAAAGTTCCCTTTTGTTTTTGAGGAAAATCCGATTTCCATGAAATTCCGCAAGTTTGTGGGACACACAAGGGGGCAGGCCCTTTCTGACTTTGTCAGTATTCTAGTTGATAGATCTGTCTGACATATACATGCTGTTGGTCATTTTGTACCAATATCTCTGTATTCTGAACCTTTGTAAGCCAAACAATATCTTCAGTATCAAAGGAGGTTGGTTTAGACTGTTTCAGTGCCTTTATACCCCCTGCAAACAAAGTTTGGGGGGTATATAGAAATCACCCTGTCTGTCTGTCCTTCTGTCTGTCCGTCTTTCTGTCTGTCCGTCCATGTACCTGGTCAGCGCATGTTCTCCTAAACGGCTGCTTGGATTTGGATGAAATGTTACACAGTTGTAGTTTTCCATCTGAAAATGTGCATGAAATAATATGGCCCGAAAGGGGAGATAATTCGTCTTTGAATATTATCTGGCAGAAAGGGAGTAAACCTTGTCAGCACATGTTCTCCTAAACAGCTGCTTTGATTTTGATGAAATGTAACACAGTTTTAGTACACCACCTGAAGATGTGCATGAACTTTTATGTTTGCTGTTCCGAGATTTTGAAGGGGAGATAATTTGACTTTGAATATTTTCTGGAAAAAGGGTGGGGGCAATCTTTGTCAGCACATGTTCTCCTAAACAGCTGCTTGGATGTTGATGAAATGTTACACAGTTGTAGTACACACTGTCTTCAGTTCACCACCTGAAGATGTGCATGAAGTTGTATGGTTGCTGCTGGAAAATTTAAAGTGGAAATATTTCATCTTTGTCAGTGCATGTTCTCCTAAACGGCTGCTTGGATTTTGATAAAATGTTACATAGTTGTAGTACACCACCTGAAGATGTGCATGAATTTTTATGGTTGCTGTCTGAAATTTTGAAGGGAGATAATATGACGTTGAGTATTTCTGGAAAAAGGGGGGTGGGGGACGAACTTTGTCAGCACATGTTCTCCTAAACTGCTGCTTGGATTTCGATGAAATGTTACACAGTTGTAGTACCCCTTCTGAAGATATCCATGAAATTATATGGTTGCTGCTCAAAATTTTGAAGGGGAAATATTTCATCTTTGAACATTTTCTGGAAAAAAGGGGCGAGATATATCATTGTGTCCATACTTGTGTTGCGTCCACACACACTTAAATTTACATTTGCTATATTGATTCAGGGTTCAGTTAGCGGGGGGTATAACTGGCTGCCATTCGGCAACAGCTCTAGTTTGAATTTAATTTTTCATTGTTTTATGCTACTAGTATCCAGACATGCCAGAAGTAATCAGAAAAAAGTTTCAGCCTTGTTTAGAATTTTACACCTACATTAATATTTATGCCTTGAAAATATTTATACTACATGCATTTCTAGCAGAACAAATTTTTAGTTTGCCTCAATGACTATTGGACTACCCCTGGTGTCTATGTCTATGTCTGTATCCTTATTTGGGCATATATCTCTGCAACTATGTATGGTAGTGTCATCAAACATTTGCATGCAGGTGCGTCTTGGGTTGACTGGCAACCTTAAAGAAAATTGGGTCTCTTTGACATATATTTCTGCTTGATTGGCTTCCTTTCAAATATTCATCCAAGTTCATATTTCAGTCAGTATCTAACCATGCATCTCTGATGGTTGGTCTACATCAGTGCAAAATAAGGTCACTTTGACCTATATTTTATGCTTGATTGACTTACATTCAAGTTTTGGGATGTGTTCAGATCACAGTCACTATACATGAAAGGATAATGTAACCTAGCATATAAATGCAACTCTGATGGTAGGTGAGCATCTAGGCAAAATTATGTCACTTTGACCTATATTTTACACTTGAGTGATTTATAGTTTATGGAGGAGTTCATATCTGTCACTGTTCATAGTAGGACTATGTAACCTTGCATATGCATGCATCTCTAATGGTAGATCAACATCCAGGCAAAATTGGGCAAACTTTGAAATACAATATTACCTATGTTTTGTCTTGCAAAAGTGTGAGATGACTTATTCATGTTATGATGTTATTAATATCTTGCGAGTCGCTAATTATCCCAGCACTTTCGAAGAAAGTTCGGGGATAATGTTATACCCTCC
>MJUU01038605.1:0-20352 GCA_002080025.1 Modiolus philippinarum | reverse complement strand
GATAAGGTAAATTTAAAATTTTGTAAGTCAGTTTTAGGTCTTAGTAAAAAACCAGTTAACTTTTCAGCTAGATCAGAATTAGGACAATATCCGTTAGATTCTTTTATTAAGCTACAAGTAATAAAATATATGACAAGAATTTCAGGAACAGATATTAATCCACTTTTGAAAGATGCATATTGCCTATCAAAAAAGTTACATGAAAAAGGAACATATTCCTGGTTTACTTTCGTAAAAAACATTAGTAATGAAAATAACATAGATCTGGCTGAAATTCAAAATATTGATTTTGATAAAGAAAAACAAAATTTAAATAAAAGATTTAAACCATTAATATTGGAAACTTATGAAAAAATATTTTATGAAAAATTAAATAGTTTAACAGAAAATAATAAAATACATATTTATAAGAAAATTAAAAATACACAAAGTTATGATATTGAAAACTATTTGCTGGAAATAAATAATTTTGAACATAGAAAACTTTTAACGAAAATGAGATTATCTGATCATAATTTAGAAATAGATTGATTGATTGATTGATTGATGTTTTACGCCAACTTCAGCAATATTTCAGCTATATTGTGGCGAGAACTGTTGGGTTTATTGAAAAATTCTAATAAATACATAAAATATTAATATAAAACCATATAGCTTTATACAAGTAAAAACAAATGTGTAAAATGTTAAAAAACATATTATTAAATTTTTGGTTTAACAATAACAATATTAGAAATTAGAAACTTGTTTAAAATTGTGATATGAGCACTGTTGATGATGAAATACATTTCTTTTTTTTATTGTAAACAAAATATTAATCCACGGAAGGAATTTTTAGAAAATGTTTTAAATATATATCAAAATTTTGATTCTTATGATAAATTAAACAAATTAATTCAATGTCTGACATGCACCAAAATTATGCAGTATACCGTTCCATTCATAAAAAAGTCGTGGACACTGAGGGGAGTGGACTCGAGCACTGCATAATATTTTGTTGTTGCTTTTTTTTATGTATGTTATTGTTGTATCATCGTTCGTATTATGTATTGTATATATGCCTTCAGCCCTTAGGGGCATAATTGTGCATTTAAAAGTTCATTAAAACATGTTAGTTGCATATATCTTCTACAATAAAAGCAATTTCTTTCCGCGAGTTTTGTTTTCTTTTCTTTTTTTTGTCAAAATAGTTTTCACATAAAATTTAAATGTGTTGACTTCGCTATAAACAACATTACGAAATGAATAATTAATTACTGATGGGAAGACAGAAATGTTTAACTCCAGTTGAACCATGCATTAAATTTGTAGACTTGAAACACGTGTACAGCATAACCAAATTTTACTGTTCATGATGCAATTTTGGTATTTCTGTATTTTTAAACCATTGGACCGATGCCACTGCTGGTGGACCAGAGGTCTCCGAGGGTATTCACCAGTCCAATAGTCAGACTTGTCTGGCACGAAAATTTACCTTGCGTTTTATATAAATTTAATTCTAACCCCTTAAAAATACTACGGCTTCATTCCGTGTACGGCACTCGGTAGATGTCCTTAGTGATCTAAACCCATCGTTTGTATTATCATAGATGTATTTTACATCTATGGTATTATAATTGTATAAGAGAGTAGAAAAAATGAAGTGAAGAAATAAAATTGCTATATTTTGATATTTTAGATTATTCTTAGACTAAAATGATAAATTTACTAATTTAATATTTCCACAATCTTTTATTTTGGTATTGAGTACTTCCTTTCTGACTATTTTTTGGATTATACTTTCCATATTATTTGATTCTAATGCTGCTGATGAGAGGTTACTCCTTGAAACACGTGTACAGCATAACCAAATTTTACTGTTCATGATGCAATTTTGGTATTTTTGTATTATCATCAATACGACTATTAACTATGGTAATTAATCCCAATTAGTGTAAAATGTCCAGTTTGAGACGGTCCTTATGATAAATGCCAAGTTTGAGACAGAACCTTTAATCAAAGAGCATTAACATCAATATAAAATATCGAGGTATCCCAAGTTTTTATGACTTCCTGAAGTATTCCGAATAGCCCATGCTTACAATTATTAAATGTCCATGTATTAGGCGTGAACCGCTAAGGCGGTTCACGCAACAAAAGCAGGCCGACAAACACGAGATTTAGGCGAAGTTCCCACTACTCCTCCTCAATCCTTGAACGGAATTCCATGAACAGAAAATTATAATAACATATTGTAAATGCACTATGCGTTTTGTTTTTCAATATTTAAAAAAAAGCTAGTAGCCAATTATCTTACTAAATTTATGAAATTTATACAACTAGTAATGCGCTTTGCAATTTAATTTTCCTCTTTGTCTAGATTTTGACATTTTTTAAATTTTGCACGCCATACCGCATTGGATGGCCACCTGTAATCCATTACCCCTCCTTAACTTCTGATTGGAATTCCATGAAATATGTAAAGGAGTTTAATTACTGTATGTAACATATTGTAGATGTACATGTACACTATGCATTATTTTTCTTTTTTTCTCAATATTATGTATTATTATCAATTATATTTTCAATAAAAAGAAAATCCACGAAGAGGTATGACCCACTAGGCCACAGTACTCTAGTTTTCAACTGGAATTGCTTATACAAATGAAGAAGAAAATCCTGTCTATAACATTCATTCAACTATTGCATTTTTTAAAATATCGGTCTTCAGGAGAGTCTCGAAATACTTGACTTCGGGCCTAATTTTGGGTAAATGACAAAGATTGCATTTAACTTTACTATCAGCAGTATTTCAGCTATTTCCTGACAGTCAGTTTTAGTGGTTGAGGAAGCCGGAGTGCCTGGAGAGAACCACAGACCTTGGGCAGGTAACTGACATACCTTATAACTTGCGATTATAAGTCGAGTGCACCCTTTTTTGTAATGTACAAAGTAGGGCGCGAACGCACACCGCAGTGTTGATGCAGTGGTTGTATAGGTAGAAGAAATGCCTTAACCACCCGGCCACCCAGACCCCTAAATGACGAAGAGCACCGCGTGGTAATAAGAGAACAGAATTCCTGGGCAAGCAGTTAAGGTTAAAGGCCCCTTTTTCAGTTCAATGTTAAACCTATGGAAATTTTATGTACATTCCCCAGCCTTAACGGCTTGTTGGTTCTTCACCAAACTTCGTTTGCAGATAGCGGTTTCATTTATGCATACAAAGCTACCATTCGTTGCAGGTATTATCAACGAAAAAATGAGTAATTTGTGATAATCAATATAAAAAACGGCAAATCATTCGAACAGACCGCATTTTTGTCCCAGAAAACATCCAACAACCACAATATTTTTAAGATTTTTTTCTGCAAAATCATTAAATTTGTAGATATTAGCATAAAATATTGGTAGCTTTGCATGGGCAATAACCTAAAACATTTGCAGATAAATTTTTGGAACAAACCAACAAGCCGTTAAGGCTTGGGATATTACACAAAATTCTCATAGGTTTAACATTGAACTGAAAAAGGAGCCTTTAACCTTTACTTGAATTGTGTTTTTGCAAATGCTATTTTGGATAATAAATGACTTTTCAGATTTAATCAAAAGATTTATTAGACACAGGCAAAAAATATAAATAAAAGCGAAATATATAAAGGAAACATAAATCAAATAAAATAGCTATAAAAAGATGTTCCAGATCTTACATTTTTATTATTATTTTTTTAATATTGTCCTAAACATTTTATTGTTGAAGGAAGACAATGTTTTCTGAAAAAGCAATTGAAGGCAATGAAGAACAAAATATCAAAATATTGTCATAACCTTTAAAACATTTAACTGGGATGGAGTTTCTAGAGGTTTCTACTAATGGTGTTTGTGCTTTATCGATATATACTTGTTTATCGGCAATGTTTGTCCTCAGGTAAGTTTTGTTATTCAAAAAAATCGAAAGATGTAAAGATACTTTACAAGAGGACAAATAACAACACTTAAAGATAAAATGATTTTGAATGATTCTTAACGGAATTTGAGAAGTATAATCCGGATCCATGCTACGTTTGGAATGTTTTGAAATCAACCAATGACCGACAGTTTACCCTTTAACACCCTTGAAAATCTATCAAACTGCTGATCCTAGCTTAATCATGTATTTTACTTTGATCTTCAGAATTTACTAGAAACGTAATGCCCTTTTGAGAAAATCTCGTTTATTTTAACCAAAGTGTCCAATTTACATGACGTCACATCATGTGTTGCGAAAGACTTTCATATTTTTTCTTGAATATTCATCATCTTGAGGATTGTGGAAGGAAAAATTTCGATGACAAATTTCCATAGTTAATTAAATACTTTGTAATGCTACATTTTCCTACAAATGTGTATGGTTGTCGGTCGTTTTCTCGACTTTCCATTTTGGCCATCTCGATGTCTCATTTTCGCCTCCTCGATTTCCAATTTTCGCTTTTTCTCGTTTTTGGGGCGTTTTGGAACTCCCGATTCCCCATTTTTGCGTTTTTCCGTTTTCGATTGTTAAGCTTTTCGTGTTTTTTTTTTGGTTTGTTTTTGTGCTAGTTGATATTGTGTATGGAACATGCAATTTAAATTTATGTCAAAATGCTTGATTTGCTTCTTAAATTTAACATGAGGTGGTGGTCCAGTTGGCTATTGAACCTGAAACGACGGTGACCTTGGTTCAAAGTCCGTCATTAAAATTCTATCCCTTATTTCATTTATATAAAGGCTCAACTACATTGGAAATAAATATGAAACGAGTATAAGGTAAAAAGATATCAGTACTTTGTGAAATATAAACTAAAAACAAATATAAACTAGAAAAAAAGCAAAGCTCACAAAATATATACCCCCGCTCCCCCCAAAAAGTCCAAAGTAGTCTAGGAGGAGTTGTCGCCACAAAGTGTGTACCTCTATTGCGGACGGAATAACGAACGGAAAGACGAACGGACGAACTGACACCATGATCACTATATACCGTCCGCTAAAGCGAGGGTATAAAATGGTGAAAAACAAGCAAATGATAAGATATCTCCATATACACCAATATATTAACTACATGTATAAATATACGGCTTCATTTACTACTAAAACGCAGTTGATTGAATGTGTGCATGACACTGAATAGATTTCATTATAAAATAATGTAGATGCGAAAGTACATGTTGTAACTGTTGCTTCATAAAGATGCAATGATTTTTAAAACCAACTGTATATAAATGTAAAACGTTTATTTATTAATTTCGAGATTGATAATAACTTGAAAAACAGTACAAAGCTACATTGAATCTTAGTTTTATATATAACCATTTTGACAATAAATGAGGATCTCTTTACCATACACAAAATGTAGGTTTAATGGGGAGCAACCATTTAATTTTTTATGGGGGGACAAGGAAGGAACATCTAGATCTGGTGCTGGATTTTTTTTTCACGCAATTTTTGAGCCTGACAATTTTTTTCTCACTCAAAGTAATCCTGTCATTTTTTTTCGAACCAAGTCAGAAATTTTGCCTCATATATGTCATCCTGGTTATTTTTTTCAGCTTCCTTCTGTCCTGATATTTTTTTCGCCAAATTTCTGCTCCTGGATTTTTTTTTCAAATTCCTCCTTTGTCCCCCCCAATAAAAACCGTTAGTGGGATATAAGGTTATTTTATTACAAAAAAGTTCTGTGACTGGACATGTGGTACATGTACTTATACTTATTTCTGCCTTTACACAAGAGTTCCTATCTCGAAAGTCCCAGCTTTGAGGTCTATACTTTTGAGTCAAAAAATTGAACAATAATAAACTTATCACAAAGAGCTAATCGTGAAAAATATTTAATCTATTTTGTAGTACTCCAAATTTTTTCATCAATTAAAAATTTAGTAACAGTTGCAATGAGAGAAATGATATGGTACACTTCGAGTTAAGAAATAAATTGTTTCGTTTTAAATGAATGTATTTATTCTTTAAGTCAGCAATCCAGTCATCCCAATGACTGGAAGTGTGGTACATGTACTTATTTCCGCCTTTACACAAAGAGTTCCTATCTCGAAAGTCTCATAGATTTCGAGCTTTGAGCTCTATAATTTTGAGTTTAATGACTCAAAAAGTTATTTTTTCGTTCTTTGCAATTCATTTTATCCCTTAGTGAGTAATTCAATTCGAACAGTAAAAAAAAATGGTTTATTAACCCCTAAATTTATGAAAACATTCCTTGATAAGATGCCATCGGATCTGCATTTCGTCATGTTACCCGGAGAGTTTACGATAAAATTGCAGTACAAAACGTTTCGCGTGAAATTTGACGATTTAGCGTTTTGTTGTAGTGCGACATCATATGTTTTCGCAAAAACACAACTTCCGGCTACACTTTAAGAATCAGGAAATTGTAAACTGAAGCGAGGCTTACAGACTCTACATTATTGTTTCTGTCGTTCCTAGCTGTATTGGTATCTTTCCCAATCCAAGACTTGCATTTCCACTTATGCTCTATGCTTCAGTGTATCAAGTAATACGAGAAGCTCGACACGACTGACAACTCAAATGTATTTTTCACGACTGATATGAGATAGAGCAAATTACAAATGAAATATTTCAGTATGGTGTGAAGATATCATCACTGATAAAAAAACAACCAAAACAAAAAAAACTTCGAACATTTTGACTAATGATACGTCCTTAAAAACCTTAAATATTCCTAATCATTAATTTATTGTTTATCAATATTGACCAGACGCTTCAGGGGAAACATTATGTAATTATTCCATCAAACGTTTCACCGATTTTGATCATTTCTGTTCATGGCTGCCTCAATAAATAATGTAGGTGGTATCCTTAGTAAAATTAAAATCAGAAATTATCAATGATTTATATCAATTTTTGACCTTCAATCAACGATGTTACAGAAATAGACATATTAAAGCCTTACAAATGTCGGATAAATACCAATAGCGTGTTGAGACTGAGGATGATCATTTACCCTACAGCCCTCTGTACATATTTATGAAAATTGCATACAATTTAATCAATATAATCGTTTACATTTGGTGAGGTTGCTTTGATTAGTCTAAATTGGAAAATGATTAGCGAGTCAACTTGATCGGTAACCATAAATCTTGTTGATGGATTTTCATTTCAGCTTCTAATTTTAAGGCACGCTTACCGCATGTTTTGTTTAGTTTTCACTCCTCGATTTCACTCAGACGAAAAATCAGATTTTGCCTATTTGAAAACGTACAAACAATTCAATTTAAGTGCATGAATCTATAAATAATGTACTTATTTTTACTGCATAATATTTGTTCATTTCTTTAATTCTCACATTTCGAATTAAATTGCATCAAAAAGTTTTGCCATCATTTGCAGTAAATAATGGAAGCGCAAAGCATATCGAACAATGACCATCTAAATAAAATATGTAAAAGGAGGCTTTTGATATTTTTCTGACAGAACAAGTCGTGGACCCTTAGACAAACAAAATTACAATTTAGACTGAAATTCAATTACCCCCCCCCCACCCCAACTTTTGAATTGTATGTTTTTAAATGTATTTTGTCTTTGTGATGTTAGATTAATAGCTTCTTACATGAGAGCAGATAAAAAAATCTTGATATCTTTCATGAATGTAAGAAATTTCTTCTTTTCTCGAGTGAAGCGCAGTGAAACGAGACAATAAGACTGTCACAAAGAATTTCTTACATGAGTGAAAGATATACCAACCTTCGATTTTGATTGAATATATTTAGCTATTTCTTCTTTAAAGTATTATTTTGTATATCGCCATACTTTCTATTGTGACGTCACGACGGTTGTGATGTTTCGTCATGATACTATTGTTGATTAATTAAAATAAAAAAGTTCTAATTGGTCTTTATCGATTTAAGGTAGATCGACACTTAAACACGGCGCATTCGATTGGCGCATACTCAAAAATAGATTCGGATGCGGAATTGACTTGATATTCAAGCCGAAACGTTTTCATTGTGACGTCATACTATACTGACACATGTGTATCATCCACTTTCCCGCCAATTTCCTCCCTTTGCCCTAAATATTTTCTATGTTGTAAAATACATGAAATATCTCTCTTAATCAAACGGTGATATGTAGATTTTTTCAGCTCAACAGATAACTCAAGTGTGTCTCTCTAAAATATAAAAAAAAATAGGAAATCTATCTGATATTTATTTCACAAAAAGCTAAACAATAAGCATGTTCTCGGGACTTCCCTATATAATTTTTGTAACTTTTGCTGAAAAATACTGAATTTTGCCTGATTTTCAAAGGCTGATTACAAGAAAAGATGATCGGTGACAAATCATTTTTATTTTATTTTTAAAATGTAAGAATTAATACCTACAAATATCTTAAAATAAAAGAAATCTGTCTGAAATTTTTACTAGGTTTGAACTACCTTAAGACGAGTACACGAGAGCTCGTCGTCTAACCCCGAAAATGGCAATTTACGGAAGAATAACAATTTCAAAATTTTGCTTGTAATGATTTTGACAAAGGAGTAGTTTGTACAAAACTTATGAATAAAAAAATAAATGACGAGTCTGTTGATTGAGGATAAGCCAGTCTACAAGACTTAGTGATAGACTTGGTACAAAAATATCAACGTGCAATCTACACCTGTGCAACAATCAAGGACAGTCGGTTAAAATAGAAAAATTCGTTTAAAACGAAGGAGTCCCACCCTCATTCAAAGCTCTGTCCTTACCTGATTTCGGTATACAATTTAGATTCTTTAGATTATTTTTTTTTTCAGTTATATATATATATATATATATATATATATATTGGTTTCTGGATTTCCAAATGTTTTGATTGTATTTTGACTGACGAAACAAAAGTTGTCGAAATAGTCATATGAAGAAATTAAATTAACGGTAACTTCGGTATTTTGTTTGTTATTGACTAAAATCTACCTTCAATAAGGACCATTTGGTTCTTGATATACTTCCTGTTTGTATACCATTAGAACATCCGGTTGACTTTGCACCGTCGGAGGACATTTGAGCTAAACAAAAGAAGGTTTTAGCGACAAAAAGTGGACTTTAAAGGGAAATAATTTAAGGATATTTTGAATACTTGGAATTCATAGATGGACATTTTAGCGACAGATATTTTTGTCAGTGCCTTTTTTGTTTGACATGCTTTTGTTTGCGCTTTACATGTTGCATGCCCATTGCTAACAAACAAGTGGTCGGAAGACGATCTTTTAACAAGATAATTTTAAATACATTTATCTTTGAAATGAATACCATTTTAGAGCGAACCATTTTTAAATAGTTTAGTACAAATGTTTAAAAAAAAACCGTATGTATGTACACAACACATGTCATTATAGTTATACTTGAAACAAAGAGCCAATACAAAACGTTCCTTCCTGATCTGGTCATTAGTACACATTTTGTAAAATCTAAAACAGGACTTTTGAGTCGTGTTCACTCCGGAAACAAATCTATGATTATGCGAAAAAAACCAATACATCAATACTTTGAAAGGGAATTACTAATTGATTAACACTGTTGAGCTAAGGGTAATTTATATTTAATCTATTTTTAGCGCTTCACATTAATTATTTTTCTTAAAGTAAAATTTAGATACATAATTGTCATGTATGAAAAACAATTTAATAAATAGTTTGTTTTTTATGGGGTACATATTTAAATTCAATATGTCGTTAATCTAGTTAACCTTCTAACTGGTATTTGAGGAGATCATTTTCGCCTTCTACTACACGAGAATTCCTATCTCGAAAGTCACGTATTCTTCTTCTTCGGTTGTTGGCAAAGGTACCTGTTTGGACATATATTGTAATATTTATGTTTTAATGCTCAACAAATTTCTATCAACTATAAAACATTTCTTTTTAGTTGTTTAATTTGTATCTTTTATTATTATTTTGTGGATCTTTTTACGAATTTCATATAATAATGATTCGCTGTTTTCTGCATCATTTTTTACAGGTAAATTAAAAAAAAAATTATTTGCTAAAATGTCCACTAATTCTCTCGCTAAAATGTCCACTAATTCTCTCGCTGAAATGTCCACCATAATCAAATTCAGTTTCGCTTAAAGGTCCTTCGTCCACTGCACACTACTACATAAAATGTACGAGAAAATTCAGTGGAGGCTATATTTTGTACCAAATGATTTTCCGCAACAAGTATTTTAAGTTTGTCTTTACTGCCTACGATCGATGCCGACTGAATGCCCTCATGCTAGGAACAATCGGAACCATTTAGGTTGTATTATTCCAGCTACAATCTGTACCAGCTGATTGTCCTAATAATAGTTACAATTAGAACTATTATGTTGTTAATATACTAAATACAACCTGTACCGGCCGATTGTGGGCAGGCTGGTAACAATAAAACCATTTTTAAAGTTGTCAATACAAACGACTAGCACTGGAGTAGAGTGTACATTGTATATAGACAAACGGCAGATAAATGGCCGTGGATATATAGACAACTTAAGGATGGTGGTCACTCCTCAGATTTTTATTGATTGATAGATTGATTGAATATTGTTTAACGTCTACTGAGCAATATTTCAGCTATATCAAGACGAGAACAAGTTTGTTAATAAATAATCACTTTGGGGTATGGCAAGGGTCATGGGACGGGAAATTCTGACTGCCACTGGAAAAGTAGGGTTAAATCGAAAGGGGCGGGGAATTTCGCCTTGTAGCCGATCACCTACGGACCACTCAAAAATAGCTTGCTACAATGTTCTTCCAATGTTCTTCAAATGCAAGTTATAATTGAGATTATATTTAGTTCAACCCTATTACTGTTGAAGACAAATGTTCTTTAACGTGCAGGAAGCGTGGCATTTCTTCCTACACGTGGACCTGAGTTTACATCCCATCCGAAAGATTGGTTGTGTATTTATTCATCCCGCACAACCACGGACTGGGTCCTATTTCTATATCCCGGGGTTCCCTCGGGGTCAGCCCCGTTTAGGAGGGGTCATACCCCGCAAGCCGGAGATACTAGGTCCTATTTCTAAACCCCGGGCAGATTTTTGAAACTGTCTCTCACTTTCGGAATTCTCTTATTTCATCCATCATGATGCATTAGAAAATTTTGCACACTGACCTCCACTGTTCTTTTCAAAATATGATTGTATAAATCTTCAATAGACTTTTGACAAAATTTGATGAAATTCTTGATATTCCTTCATTGCATTTCAAAAGTTGATTTCTGTATGCAAAGTGAATGAAAAGTCTAGAGAAGCCAAAATTTCAGGCGATTAAATCTCAAAAAACAGCCACGCTGATCTGACCCATCAATATATTTTTTTATTAAAATGATGTATGATCGATATTCTAATAAATAAAAATATCAATTTTTAATCCTTGATATTATAAACTTGAGGAGTGTTCATCCTTAAAGGTCCCGATTTTTAGCAGCCGCACAGCAATGTACAACTATGTATTTATTTTACATATATTTCTCTTTCTTTCAGTATAAAGTTTATGAGAATCGGAGGAGGGTTAGACCCGTCAAAATTGATTTTAAAATTTATAATATTTTCACAAGTATTCTGTATTTAAGGCATTGTCATAGTTATAATACGGATAAGAATTTTAAAATGAAGAAATAACGAAAGAAGGCAAACCTAATGGTGTGTCACAGTATAACTCTGACACGCCATTACGTCTGTCCTGTCTCGTCATTTAAAAAAATCTTCCACGTATTTCAACCCGGTAGCCCCCTAGTCGAAGGCCATACGACCGAAACGTTTGGGACTCCATCTTCTTCCCGCTTTTTGTCATTTAAGTCATTTTTTTGTATATCTTGGCGTATTTAACTTTTTAATTATGGCCTACTATATCATTTTTATTTATAACTCCAAACAGAACCTTTCTTAAAGTTGTGATATTTCGGAAAAATAAGGGTTTTTTTAAAAGTGTTTGCCATAAACAAAATCAAATTTTTGAAGTCTTTTTCTGTCAACTTTTCGAAGCGAAGCAAATCAAGAATATGGAGGAATCTTGTGAATTTTTCAGAATCAGTTTCTGGATTTAAACCTGTATTGTGTGTAATACCGTTTTTCTAAGATGCACAATTGATGGGACATTGTAACCATACAGCCCCCCTCCCCCGTTACAAATATGTTGTGATCCATATTGAAATGGTCACACTCCTACAAAAAGGCTTGGGCAGCTAAATAACAGCATGGCCCGCCTACAAGACTCCCACATTAACTTTAAGAAGTTTGATTCCACTTCTATTGCTTCAAAAAATGCATTTATGCAAAATACAAGCCCAAGGTTACGTCACAAATTAAAATCAAAATTAAATTTTAAAAGTACGATACAATTTTCAATACCAGTATTTACTCTTTTTCGGTTCTGACGTTTGTTATTACTCAGAGTGTTGTGATGTCAATAAAAGCGTATTTATACCTACGATATGTGTAGCGTAAGTAAATGGCAAAATGGCATCGGAAAACGAAGCAAATAAATTCTCATTTTAAAAGCACTTATTGACAATTCATTTAGAATCTTAATTGAGTATATGTAAAATCTAGCTTTTGCTCATTCGTAATAAAATCGTTTAGTAATCTCTGAAGAAAAATGGTATTTTAATTTTGTTAAATTGGTTTCAATCGGAAATATTGATTTTGTTGTCCACAATATTGAAGCAAATAAGATAAAGTTTTACTTTTATCAACATTTCCAACGAAAATTTGACTTTTGGTCTAAATCGTCATTAAGGATATAGCAAAGTTTTTCTACCATCATCCAGAAAATGAGCTTACAAACGTCACTACCGTAAACCAGTCTTTCTTTCCGACAATTACCCAGAACCATTTACGACAATAGAGACATCAAATGTCAGCGTGTCCTATTGTTTTTCCTTAATGTATTGGTAATAAAATTAAATCTGTGAAGCTTTTCCATTCTTTCATCGAGTTACTGACGAGATAAATCGCTGGAAATTACAAAATGGCTTCCCATCATTTACACAAACCAGACTGTGAACAGCGTTGTTGACAATCTAGAAGTGCTAAAATACTTATCATTAAGTAAACTTGATCATTACACTCGTTAAGTATGCCATTAATATGCTATATATTTCAGTGAATAGCTAAGCCAATTCATTGGTGCTAAACATTTGTAACACCTTTGTAAAATCTCGGGGGATTTCGTATTTTTTTTTTGTAAATTCTCTTCACAATGTTGGCTGTATACTAATGCAAGGTTGACAGAGTGTCCGCTTCTTGGTCATAAAAATATAACAGCTATATCTTTATAAAATTAACTTACTCATATGTACTGAGAAAAAAATTCTTAATTATAAAAGAACTTCAAAACTTCAGTTTCTAAATCACTAAATAAGATTAGTATTTCGATTATAAGACGACAGCAAACTGGTTGGCTTTTAAAAAGATGTATTTATGTCGAGTGGTAAGATCTCTGCTTTTCCTTCCAAGAATCATGTTGTATTCATGTAGTAAAGATAACAGGAAATACACACGATGGCCGAGTATCTCAACCACATGTCACAATCTACCAGATTTCTGCACAAGAAAAACCATAAAATGACGCAAGACAAACGATAAGAACTAGGGATAGCCGGACATAGTACCGACACTAGCAAGAGCTAGCGGTAGGGTTTAACCGGTTTATGGGTAACCAAACCCTTTTCTCTATGCCGTTTCCCTATAGTAAAATACACATACGCATAAAACCAAAACAGGGATCAATATAAGAAAGATAACATGAAACACCTACAATGGCCGTAAACCACAACCACATGCCACAATCCACCAGGGAACCGCACGAGAAAAACAATAAAATGACAAAAGACAAACATGGACAACGATAGGAACTCGGGATAGCCGGACTTGGTACCGGCACTAGCAAGAAAAACCATAAAATGACGCAAGACAAACGATAAGAACTAGGGATAGCCGGACATAGTACCGACACTAGCAAGAGCTAGCGGTAGGGTTAAACCGGTTTATGGGAACTCAAACCTCCCCTTTCTCTATCCCGTTTCCCTATAGTATAATAAAACATACAAATAAAACCCAATACAGGTAGACTACTAACTCCAAGATCACAATCTTGAGAAGGAAAGAAAAAGACAAAACGTAATTTAGAAAGATTGGTCGAGGAGTGCTCGCCGCTAAACTGCCGGCTAGCTCAAGGAGCCTAGTCTGCTGGTAAAACACTGTCGCACTACGGAATAAAGATCAAACTCAAAACTCCCCGAATGGTTTGGTAAAGAATTATCATAGATTTCAGTAGACTTCGGCAGTATCAGTGAGAGGCCAGTATACCTGTAATATCTTCAGGTCATTGGATCCCAAAGCCAATTTAACGGAATCCTGAAGAATATCCTGTCAATATCCCCTATTACGTAAAGAATGGAAGTTACGTCCCAGTTTTTCTGGATTTTTTTATCAGTTTTTGACATTTTTTAACAACATTTCCATAAAATCGAGGGTGAGAAATGCCCTTAGTAATAAGCTGTTTGCGAGTCGCACCATATTTAGAAATCAAATCTTCATATCTTCTATAAAACTTCTTAAAGGTGTTAATCAATTTATAAAATCTGTAACCTTGTTGTAAAAGTTAGGATGTGATAGTAAGGTTACGCTCATTAAAGTCGTCAAGAGTAGAACAGACGCGTGCGAATCGTACTAGTTGTGATATATACACCCCGTATGATGGAGCTACAGGAACGTCGCCATCAAGAAAAGGGAAATTAGTAATTGTGAAATCAAAATCATCCCTTTTATCATAAATTTTAGTTTTAATTTTGCCAGGGTCAATGATGATAGTAAGATCAAGAAATGGGCAGTATTTAGAATCATCGTTTGCTTTATTAAGTTTCAGTTCTTGCGGGTATATGAGGTCGACATAGTCTAAAAACTGGGGATTGTCAATAGTAAGGATATCGTCGATGTACCTGCTGTTATCGTTGAAAATTGAAATAAGTTGATCACTGTTTTGTACGGTTCCATTCTGTAGTTTTTCCATAAAGTCCCGTTCGTAACAGAACAGAAAAAGATCTATTTACCCCAAGTCCACAATCTTGAGAAGGAAACAATCAGACAAAACGTAATATGACCATCTACAGTATTTCACCGGCAACATCGGATTAGAACGTTATATGACCGTTTAGAGTATTTCACTGGAAACATTGGCTCAGACAGCCATGTTCACAGTTCAAATTTTGGCTTTTCTATTTTTTGTAATTTCAAATTGTTATTCTGACCACATGTTTATTGCGCCCATGTCTAATGATTTTATTATGCCAAGTTTTCTTACAATTGGCTCGATGAGTGCCCTGTGTTTGTTTAAGTCATATTAGTCATTTTGTCGGGTAATGGATGACAGCAATTATGAGAACACTTTGTCAGCTAAGTTTAGGTTAGACTCTACTAAATCAACCAATCGGATGCTGGCATAGTCAAAAAAAGTACTTATCAAAATTAAAATAGCTGTCTTATATTACTGCGCAAAGCCGTATGCTTGTCCAAATTTGAATAAAATTACATTGCTGTGGTAGGTAAATGTTTCAGGTAAATTTTGATCCCAAAAACAGTTATTTTTGTTGAGAAACTTTTTCTTAAATAGGAATTTTTGACCTGGTCCAGTTTCTAGAGACGCCACTTAAATACATGCTCCGGGTGATACGTCAAATTGTATTCTTATTTGACTTTAAACTTGGCCTGCCAGAGAGATATTTTGTAGCGAAGATATGATCCTTTCAGGAAATGGCACTGTCACTTAAAGTGAAGTTATGGTAAAATCAGTACATTGAGAAATGTTACTATTGTCGTCTATGGACAATATTTAGTGGAGTCTGGCCTTAAGCAGAAAATTGGGGGGAAATAAGATTTTTATCAATAGGTGACTTTTTATGTTTTGATTGGTGAAATATGTCTAGGTAACAGGAAATAAAGGTACATTTTGCACCTAAGATCAACCGGTATCAAATTAGAGACCTGTACAGATATTATGTAATATTTTTGCAAAATTTGAAGAATTTCCCATATTACAAGCCCATGTCAGGCTTTTACCAAGGTTAAAGGATTAAGATACACAAAATGAATTCGAATAGATAAAAGGCAAGTTACATATGCACGAAAAGTTATGATTTTATCCAGAAAATGCTTAAAAATGTTAAAATTAATGTTTTCTTATATTACGACATATATCGCGAACTCTAATCATACAGCCTCATTTAAAATCCCAATTTTTCTCAACATCATATATTTTACGAAAGGATATGCAGTAAATGAACATGAGACCATAACACACATGTTAACTCTAACTGCAATAATTTTGATGAGCTGTATGGCCATTTCGGAAATTTATTCGTCATCACCAGCAATAGAACCCAAAGAAAGGAAATCCATAACTTCAAAAAATGTTAAAATGCATAAAGCCAAACAAATTCCGAATAATCAGTAATATCAAATATAGCTAAGGACAAAACTACGATGGTGGAAGTTAATCCTTCGGTTTTAAAATTTGCATAAATTTAGATAATAGTAATTGAACAAAGTGTACACATGAGATATTATATATTATCATGTATTTTTTGAACTTGAATTTTATTCATATTTATAGCATACATCCTAAATGAACCTATTGTACACAAATCTGAGTGTTGGAAAGCTCCAAAGGTTATTCTGAGTGTCATTTTATGTTGCGTTATGTCGCAATATGAGATTTTCACTAATTTCACATCCAATTTTTTCAATAAATTGCAATTTTTATTCATAGCTGCTCATATTTGTCACAACAATGATGCTTTGATTTGCATAATGAATTAGACTAGTGAGCTAAAACAGGAAAAATTTAGCAGCTGCATGCAGTTTGAAAAGTTTTGGACACACATTCATACTGTCATCATAATGAGTAAAGACTGAATTTTCAACAAATTTTACACTTATTTTTATTTTGTTGAATAACAGAATATTATGAGCAATCTCTATTCACTTTCTGGAGTTTGTTTTCCCTTTATTTTGCACATGGTGATACTTTGATATCAGTTATATGTAATTTGTGTGAATTGTATGGACAGAAACTGACCTGAAAATGGGGGGGGGGGGCTTCAAATGACCAAATTTTCACCATTTGTATGACTGCTTTCTTTGTAAGAAGCAGTCTAATGATACTATAGTGCACCACGCTGCTATACAGTATTACAAAGAAAGTCAAATGTATATAAAACAGTCATTCAAGCTCTATTTTCCAAGTTGAACCAGTATCAGAACCTTGAATTTTCAAAGTGCTGAAAACCATTAACATTGGTTAAGTACCAGGCATTTGAAATAAGGAATACAAATTTTTCAAGAGACAGAAAGCATATTTATTTGGAGTTTTCTATTTTGATATTGATTAAGCTACATGATAAAGACCAATAATTGAACTTTTAAAACATTTAATTACCTATTAAGGTTAGACTCTACTAAATCAACCAATCGGATGCTGGCATAGTAAAAAGAAGTACTTATCAAAATAAAAATAGCTGTCTTATATTACTGCGCAAAGCCGTTTACTTGTCCAAATTTGAATAAAATTACATTGATGTGGTAGGTAAATGTTTCAGGTAAATTTTGATCCCAAAAACAGTTCTTTTTTAAAGAAACTTTTTTTAAGCAGGAATTTTTGACCTGGACCAGTTTCTAGGGACGCCATCGGAAATACATGCTCCAGGTGATACGTCTAATTGTAAACATGTCAGAAATTTCTTATTTGACTTTAAACTTGGCCTGCCAGAGAGATATTTTGTAGCGAAGATGATTAACCCTTTCAGGAAATGGCACTGTCACTTAAAGTGAAGTTATAGGAAAATCAGTACATTGAGAAATGTTACTATTGTCGTCTATGGAAAATATTTAGTGGAGTCAGGCCTTTATTTTTGCTGACGATCCTGCATCCATGGATCAACGGCTAAAAAATACATGCTCGACATCTATCAATGAATTCCGTTCAAACTGGTGCTAGGGCCGTCTTGAACTTTCTATGAAGTATGAGTAAATCTCATTGTTGAAGGCCTCATGTCGACTTCTAGTTGAAGAACAACAATTAAATCATTGTTCCATTGCTTAGTTTTGACATGTATTTGTAAAGACTTTGTCTCATTTGCATTTACTTAATATCCCTTCAATGTTAAATGTTGAAAATGGTGTTGTCAGGCTGTCATGGGATTCATGGGATTCATACATTTAATCAAGTATAAAAATGTAAATACATACAAGAACGAAGAAATAACAAAATACTTAAGTTATCTGCTTACAGCAATTTCGACAACTCAACTCTCTCAGTGCAAATAAAATCAATGGACAGATTCAGAAATACAACTGCATTATGGGATTGTCATTGTTCTGAACGTTCTTGATTGGTACAAACGTATTTTAAGAGTACGCTGAGCTTGCGTCTTTTACGAGGACGGAAGTTGAATTTCTGAATCAGTCCATTCGAGATCCAGAAATTGAAAGATGAGTATCAAGCGTTAGAAGGAATAATGATTAAATATAAAGTAGCTGCGGAATCGTAGCTCTTATGGTCCTTGTGCTCATTTTCTGATAGTTGCAGACCATAGAGCTGATAGAAACCAAATGATCAAAATTATCTAAATTGACAGGAAAAAATAAGCCAAGAACAGACTTTAATGTAGGGAAATACTCCTTAGTAGTTTTAGACAAAATTTTCCTTTTTAAATATTGTAAGTTTCTAATAGATAACATCGGCCTTCAGAAAAGTTCAAATTGAAATCGCATGCCACTAAATGATTGCAGTAATATGCGAATCGGGGTTTTTCTAAATGCTTCTAAGTTGATAGTAAAACCTGAAATGCTCAGCACAATAGTGAGTAAACCCAAAATGCAACGGACCAAAGTAAAGTAACCCTTAGATTAAGGGGGAACCCAGCTCTTTAAAAGTGCGGGGATCTATTAGCCAAACGGTTAGATTCTGGTCTCGAGATGTCATAACTTCTAGTGCAAGTAATTGTTCGGGTAATTTCCAAAATATATATTTGTTCTTCAAAACTTGAATTATCAAAACATATTTATCTTAAAGATAAAAATTCAAAATACATTGAACATACTTTTTAACTTTTTGCTACAATTGCTTAATAGTGCAACTACATTACGAAATTTGCAAGGGAAATGCAAAGGAAAAACGCAAATAGACAAAGGACAATCGTAAACAGTGATATGAATTTCGGACAGCCGGACTTGGTAGCGTCACCACAAAAAGCCAGTGGTAGGGTAAAACCGGTTTATTGGTACCCAAATCTCCCTTTACTCTATCACATTTCCCTAAAATATAATAAACATGCAATAAAACTCAATACAATTAGACATTTACTCTAATCTTGAAACGGAAAGAATAGGACAAAACGTATTTTTAAAAAGTAAATGAGAACCGAACCGTCAATCTGAAACGAATAATCCAAAAACAATGTCAAATCAGAAAAACAAAGACATAACATGAGTATGGAATAGAAAAGAAAAAAAAGAATACAAACAAACATCTAAAATTTGTGAATTTTGTTGAAAACTAAGTAGTATCTTCCTCATGCAAAGCCCTGTCCTTAGCTGATTATTGCTTTACCAGAGGCGTTTATCCCCAATAGCTGGTATCCGTATTCCAGCAGTAATGTTTCCGTGATCATCCGTATTTTGAGATTTTCTTCCCTTATTAAAAATAAATGAGAGAAACTAAACTATATTTGATGTGAATAACTCTTCTACGTATGACTAAGCAATTAAAATGATGGCCTTAATGAATATAATGAATTGGCATGTAGTTATCTTTATATCCTGATGACATTAACAAATTTTATCATTTTATCTGTGGAGTTCATCTCGTCCAATTTATCAGCAACTTTTTTCTCTATTTCATTGGATTCATTGATTGATCCGAGTTACATGTCTAGTGAGCAATAATTTAGCTATAACATGACGACACCGAGTTTATGAATTAAAAAAAGTCACTAGTACAATATAAGAAATGGACAGCTGGGGCAACAAGTTAACTGCCACTGGAAAATTGGTAGAATGGGTAGGGGCAGGAAACTTAGCCTTTCATACGACCTCCACCAAGTCGGCCATTTTTCTTTAACAGTAAAGCGGGGATGGATAGGAAATATAGCCTTTCATATAACCCTTAGTGAGTACTCTTTTTCTATGTGGAATATAGAAGGGGGCTCTATTGCATAGGATGTGGTGTTGCTTCACAGTTTGTCTACAATGGTTCGCAGTTTAGGTTTTTTTCTAAAAAAAAAAATGGGAAGGGCCAGGAAATTTAACTTTCCGGAAATATGACCTGGACTGGGTTGCACAAAGCTCAATTAAAACTTAATTGTCTATTAA
>MJUU01038604.1:0-63120 GCA_002080025.1 Modiolus philippinarum | reverse complement strand
GGTATATGTTTAATGACTAAAATGAAAATTTATCAGTAATTTTTTTATTAAATTTTTACATTTTTACATAAGTAATTTTTTTATTCCAATTTTTCATATTTATGGAATTTTAAACAAATAATGTGTAAAGAGAAATTTTTGCACTGACTGGTATACATGCTTTGTTTTGGGTCGTTTTAACCTGGATATGGGATGTTGTCTACTTGACATTTACCCCATTTCCTCTATTTGACTAAAATGAAGATTCTTAAGTATTTTTTAAATCACATTTTTTTCATGTTCTTGAATTGCTAAGAACTATCAGATACATGTATTGATAATGAATTCGATCTTACTAGGAATAATAAATCGACGCTCAGTGAGATTCGTTTCGCCGGTAATTTTTCAATTTACCTGTATCAGTCATCCGTCACCGATCATCCGTGCATAATTAATTAGATTTCTGTCTATTCGTCATCCGTCATGATTCAAGAGTCAAGAGTCGCATCATTCATTAGTCATCAGTTAATTTTACTATCCGTCAGCCGTCAAAAGTCATGATTCAGCGATCATTCAGCGATCACTCACCAGTCAACGATCAGTCAAAATGGAATGTTGACTGATCCAGGGACTGTAACCATTCTAATTGACACTACTGAGAAAACTGCTCATAGAAAAGGCACACAACATTATGAAATTACAGGGAGACTTCAAGTCACTCTCCAAAGAGAAACGTTACATATTGAGAAGAAACAAGGAAAATTTTGAAAAATGTTTATACTGTACAGGCAGTTTCCGAACAACAGAGAGATTTGAAGTTTCTCTCAGCCCTATAACAGGGAGAATTTGCCAATTTGATAGAGATAAGGCTCCCACGTTCCACTGTGCGCGGAATTCCTTCCCTGCCCAAAGTCAGCATTTTATGATCCGATGTCGACAAGTGACATTCGGCAACAAAGGTAAATGTGAGGCAAAAATCATTCTGTTTACAAAATATGTTGGGATAAAATGGGTTTATGCTTTTTCAACCTGTAGGTTACCATCAACTACAGGCTGAATTTTATACTTGAATATATAATCGTCAACTCTGCAAAGCACATGAACATCGTTTAGATCACTATCAACAGTCTTATATCAATTTAAAATTTAAATGTCATGTTGTTCGTTTTATATTTTTTCCGATTATTGAGTACGTAGTTAGGCAGTTCGTTTTTTTTTTTACAAATGAGACATGATGCGCATTTTTTAGGAAATAAATTGTTTGCAAGAATTAGTAGGGATATGTAATTTTGAAATGTTCGGTGTATTACATATAGATTACACCACAAGATACCGTTTATTGCAAAAATTTATACACAAGAGATAGTTAAATTTTAATGGCGAGGCTTGCCGAGCATTTACAATTTTTAAATTTAACTATCGACACTGGATGAAATACTGTGAAAGAACTATTCTTCGTTGGGTTCCAATATTGGTGGATTTCGTGGTTCGTTTAAACCACGAAATTAAGTTCCCAACGAAATGCACTTCTTCCGTAGAGTTTTACTGCATGGAATTCGAAAGCACGAATTTAAGTACCAACGAAATAGCAAAAGGATGAGTGGCAATAAGACCCATATTTGGCCCAAAAAAATCAAGTTGTTTAAAATAGTGTGATATTTATGGGAAATATTAACTATTACATCTGGCTACAAAGAAAACATATAATAATACGAATTCCTTTCATTTTGACGTTATTGTGACATCACAAGGAGCCGTCTTTTTGAAAGAAAATCAGAAAATCTGCAATTTTGAATGTTCTCAAAGCAAATTTTCTTTAAGTGAACATGGGGCTCATGCAATCAACAACTTCAAACTTTCAGAAATGATGTATTTCATCATTTTACACATTTTGACTAAATATGAAGTTGTTATTCAGATGTGCCCATATTTTTCAAAGCACAAAAATGTGCAAAACACAGCAAATATCTATGAAATTCTGACTATTTCCAAAAATATAGCTTTTGAGTTAACTGATTATCATGAGAATCAAACTGATATGGAAAAAAGCTTTATCATTTTCATAAAGCCCTATATTTGTTCAATGTTTCAGGAACATAAGACGTCTGTTTGTATAATTTTAGTTTCATGGTAAATCTTGGGCCAAAAATGGGTCTTACTGCCACTCATCCTTTATGAAAAACCACGAAAATTGATGTCCACGAATAAAATTACTTTCACAGTATGGTAATAATCGGCATAAAGTGGTGTAATCATTTTTTCTAATGAGAAATAATAAACGCCGAAATTTGTATTTCGAATAGATTTGGCGGAAAATAGCACGGGGCTTTATGCAACATACGTTGGATATAAAAATTTATCGAAATGGTCAGAACCGGCTTAAACTTGACATATCATTAGAAAAAAGTATTTAATGTTTTAAGTATATAACTTTTAACAGGGAAGGAGATTGGTCTTTTTCAATTTATCAATGTGAGGTGGTTATTCGTCAGTTAACCAAATTCTTTTAAAGTAGATCGACCCTCATACAAGGCGCATTCGATTGGCGCATTTGCGAAACACAAGTCGGATACGGAATCGACTTATTTTTCATGCCGGAATATTCCTTATTTGGCATTATCATTGTGACGTCATAATAGATTGACATACACTTTCCCGCATATTAGCTCCCCTTTCCCGTAAATACTGTCTCTTTCGTAAATTATATAAAATATCTTTCGTAATCAAATGGTCACATATAGATTTTTTAAGCTCAGTATATAGCTGAATTGAATACCTCTAAAATATCAAAAAAAATGAAAACGATCTATCTTGTATTTATTTCAAGTGAAATCTAAACAATAATTAAGCATGTTCTCACAGTTCCTAATATATTCTTTGTAAATAACGCAAAAAATACTGCATTTGGCGTTATTTTCAAATCCTGATAACGGGAAAAGATATTCGTTTACATGTTATTTTTTAAAATTTTTTGAACAACTGGACTAAGACCTACAAAATATTTAAAATAAAAAAAATTCTGTCTGATATTTTTATTAGAATTTGAAATGTTGCTCAATGCGATGTTCAAACTGAAATAAATGAAAGTATGTATGTACAAAGGAAAATGAGTCCGACAAATAAATCTGTTTCCTTAAGATCATAGAGTACTCTAGGTACGTAAATAGTGCCCGAAGGACAATCCCGTAGATTAACTGATTTATAATATACTTAAATCGAAATAAAGGGTCGTTATTCTTAATTTTTCTTACTCAATATCCATTTAATTAATCTTTCGGAACGGTATCAGTTTTCACGATCCGGATCAATCAATTGTGGGTAATTAGCCACATGTGTAAACAATTGCGTTTGAACCGATTAAATTGTCAAGTTTTAAACAATAATTATATACAATGTACTCCTGATATATAAAGCTTGCACGTCATTGTTGTTGACACAGCAAACCTACTAAAAATGCCCCCCCCCCCAAATCGTCTAGTTCTGTTACTACTGTTAAAATCTGAAAGACCATTAAGTTTAATGATATATTTCATCAATTTATTCCAAGAATTATTTATTCAGGGGATTCAGTTCAATAACATTTTTACAATTACTGAGTGTGGAATCTAGTGTTTTCAAATAGATAAACAAAATAAGTGTTTGAATATCTTTCTGATTGATATAATTATAATAGACCCTTTCACGATAACTGCGGTCCTGAAGTTGACACATGCGCTCATAAGGCTTTGAGTGGGTAAAAAGCAACGTCATAATATACGTGACGTCTTGTTTGATTGTTCTCCGACGTCATTTTAGCGGGAATTGTTGTTAACCCACTCACAAAATCACAGGAACGCAGTTATCGTGAAAGGGTCTATTGTAAATTTTACTACAATGCACTTCAAGGAGTCGAAGATGGACGCATCCCGCTGCAAATATTTATAGGTTCTTGACCTAGTTTTTGACATATATCATGTTAAAAAGTTGCACGGGGGGTTTGCTACGTCACACGCACGGATACTGTAACATTATAAAAGCTCGCTTCGCGTATGTTTGTCTACTTTAATGATGAAATAAAACCAACGGTAAGCAAACTGAATGAATCCAACGAATGGCCGGCACCTTAGACAACATTTTTAGCACAAATACTCCACTTAAAAACCTGCCAGTTATGTAAACACTTCTGTACAGTTGAAAATCGGGGCACGGATATAGGTGGCATCGCACCAATCATGCTTGATTTCTACCAACCGATATGCAATATGACCGAGTTTTTTATTGTAAATACTCTAAAATTATATTATAACTTCCCTGGTAAACATTTATATATCTACAGAAGGTTCTTTTGTTGATATCGCATAAAAACTGACGCACGGATACTGTTAACATAGAAATAGGTACGGATACTGTTGACATCGTTGCGATAACCGTTGCATCTCTCCCATGGTTTTAAATTTGGTTGGTGTTGTTCATCTGTATGTGTGGCTCTATATTTTACCTTTTTGTCGTACTGATGTAATATCTCTGTTTCTTAGTGTTTCGAATCTTGCTATTGTCTTTAGAAGTTATTCTGTTTTGGACTGACGGTTCATTTCTCATTTACGTTTAAACAATTTATCGTACACGAATTCCGACAAGCTAATGATTGATAGATTTATTCACCCAAGAGTATTATATAATCAACAAGGGCGAAAATGTTCATTTTTTTCTTGAACCGTAGAGAGTAAGGTTTGGCCGGGAATGTAATTGTTTATACCACTGCTGTTGTCGGGTCATTTTTAAAAAAAAAAGCTCAAATTTTGTTAATAATTATTTGAATGTAAGACTGTTACTATTTGCGTAAGCTGCGTTGCTTGTATATTAACAACACATGTAATGAATTATTCATGCCATAACACAACACATATAATGAAAGTATTCATGCTATAACACAACACATGTAATGAAAGTATTCATACTATAACACAACACATGTAAAGAAAACATTCATGCTATAACAAAAAAATCTTAAAGACATTTTCAGAACGATTTTTGGTACAATAGTGAAATGCATAAAAATTCTTCACTGAAGGAAGAAATTAAGAGAGGAAATGTCCGACATGCTTTTGTTACGGTCCGCCCGAATTGTAAGTCATTGGAAGAAATCATGGAATAAGTGGCGTCGATTTTTGATATAAGAGAATGGAGGTAATAACAAAACCACCGAACGGAGTTGTAAAAAGCCGAATTTCATGGGACAAAAAGACAAATCAGGTGGAAACCAATGGAAAAAAAATTCGACTGCAATTGTCCTGACTTGGTTCACACTGCTAGTGCTTTAATTTTATGGCGTTCTTGTTCATTTTTGTTTATTTGTTTTGTCTTTGTCATACTGTCTCAATTCGTGTTGCTGAGAATTGCCGTGATGTTGGATAAATGATTTTAGAATTTCCCCTTTCCCTTTCTAGCTTCGGTATTCGTTTGCCGATGTATTGGTACAGGCATTTCAATAGAAATGGTGGGTTAAACCAGTTTTATGGCGCGCCAAACATTCCCATCCATTGCAGTATGTAAGGCAGCAACTCGATAGCACTTGCTATTGAGAATTAAATATAAGGTGATGGAAGATCTGTTGAGTGGCCGATTGGAAAATGTCCTTCTCTAACACAAAGACAAAATGAATTAAAATCAATTGTAAATGTTACTTCTCTCACCCTGAAACAAGACCAAAGCAAAAATTTGAAAAAAAACATCTATTTATCTCTTTGTAAACAGATATCATAACTTCAAACCTGCATCACAAACACAATCGACAAAGGCAAACCATAAAGACATAAAGACAAAACAGAGAACAAAAGTACCGACAAAAAATGAAAACCGCAATGGTCCTGACTTGGTACGGTCATTAATTTAGTTAAAACCTTAGAAGCATCTCCTACTTGTATACAAATGTAGCTCTGTCGTTAGCTGATTTTGGCTTTCCTATTTAGATCCTATTGGTAATTTGTTCTCTATCAGCTTTTACACATCATTCGGTTCATGGATTTCCAAATATTTTGATTTGATCTGCACTGATGCTACATAAGTTGTCGAAATGCGCATATGTAGAACCTAAATTCCCATAAACCTTGGTATTTTGTTATTCAAAAGAAATGATGGGTTAAACCAGTCCTATGACGCATCAAACACCCCCTTCTATTGGAGTAGTGTCCAGTAGGAACTCAACAGTAATTGTTACTGAAAGGTCGTCCATGTGGGAAAAAAAGAATCTTGAATCAGTGTTCGGACCGAAACTGATTTTTTGCAAGGGACTAATATCTATTAAAGAACTTTCAAATGATCATATGAGACAGAAGTTTTTGAAGCCTTGGTTAAAAAGGCGGTGACGGAGATAACTATGATTAAAAAGTCTGTATAATTTGTGATAGCTCTCGAGTAACGAATCAACTGTAAAACAACAAGTAGAAGTTGAAACACATATGCTATGCTATGGTCAAATTGAATAGTTATAATCAGATAGAAAGAAAGAGTATGTATCTTTTATGCAAATAGCGATGAATATGTGTCGTGGGCATGAAAAGTTACAAATAATTTTATAAAAATCCTATGGCATTAAGTTTTTTATGCTTAAAGAACTAAATATAAAAAAGTGACTGAAAATCTAATTTCAACAACTTCGGTCTCTCCGGTTTAGAGTAAACCAGCTAACTACCGTGTTGGGCTTGATCATTGACTGTGTCGATCCGACTATATTATAAAAAAAACTTCGAAGTAGAAACGGTCGGCATGTAGCAGAAATCGAAAGTTTGGTTGTAAAGGTATACTGTGTAATGGGGTTTGAACAATAAAAATGATCGCTAAGAATTGCAATAATTTGTGATTTTTTTAGCACACGTGTCGTCTGCGCTACAAATACAATGGTCGCTGTATTTTATTAGCCAATACTATATGATTAGAATTGTACGTATCTGAATATCAAATTCTGATCAATGGTATTTGCTGGACAATATGATAAGCTTAACTAAGACCATTTCGTACACCTGAGTTCTGTTTAATCGCTTTGAGGGCTTTGTTTAAGGTTTTGATGGGGTTGACCGATGTAGATTGACAAACGAGGCCAAGGACACATGACGACAGAAACTATACCCTATTATGACACGATACAAATTGATAGTTCATTTGAAAGATCACATTTTATATATCACCAGAGGCATATAGATACATCTATATGTCTCTGATATCACTGGAGTTCAAAAAACTTATGCATTGGGGATCGTGGGTTGGAATCTCCCCTCTTCTGGAAAAATACAAGTATAGTGCAGAATTTAGGGGCAAAAAAAAACAAAAAAAGCAAATAAAAATCGACTGAACCGCCTCTTTTTCCTTGAACTCCACTCTGAACCCACCTTTTTTTCGGAGGGTGAATCCGCCGGTGGTCAGTTTTCTGTTGTTTCTTTCTCAATCAAAATTGCATATGATTGTGCTCTGATTTCATATGAATTCAGAAAAGAAACATATTCTTGTTATTCAAACAGCCCCGCTTAAGACATATCCCTCCCTTGAGGGGTACCAGATTGTACGGTGTGGACAAGAAGTGAAATCGTTGTTGTAACAAATGTGTGGTGTGATATAACTTATTTAACTGATCATGCTCATAAAAATGAGTGGTTAATACAATTTATCTCATTGGCATAGATGTAGGGACATATATGATGTTTTTTTTCGCCCAATGTCCAGTTATCAAGTTTTTATCAGATTTGTTTCGAAGAAAATGATATAATTCGAGAATACAGCCACGAATCACTATCCTGTCGCAATCAATATCAACAGCGTTCTATTAAATAAATGTGTATCTTATACGATGTCAACAGTATCCGTACCTATTTCTATGTTAACAGTATCCGTGCGTCAGTTTTTATGCGGTATCAACAAAAGAACCTTCTGCAGATATATAAATGTTAACCAGGGAAGTTATAATATAATTTTAGAGTATTTACAATAAAAAACTCGAACATATTGCATATCGGTTGGTAGAAATCAAGCATGATTGGTGCGATGCCACCTATATCCGTGCCCCGATTTTCAACTGTACAGAAGTGTTTACATAACTGGCAGGTTTTTACGTGGAGTATTTGTGCTAAAAATGTTGACTAAGGTGCTGGCCCTTCGGTGGATTCATTCAGTTTGCTTACCGTTGGTTTTATTTCATCATAAAAGTAGACAAACATACGCGAAGCGAGCCTTTATAATGTTACAGTATCCGTGCGTGTGACGTAGCAAACCCCCCGTGAAGTTGGGGAATATTTTTTTCAGGTCTGTACCATATTTTAACACGGGTACAAAAAGGTAAATGAACAGAAAATTTTTCGTCAAGTAAGAAGTTAAATGTGTTTCTAAACCTTATCAGACAAAACAGAAATTCTTGTGGATCGATTCCCCGGGTCAATCAGTTTTAATTGCCACTACAAAAAAGGAGAAGTAAGAAGCGGAAGACAATATTGCCTTTAATTCTATTTCTGACAATAAGTTCATTTAAAAAACGGAAAAATGTGACATTAATAGAATAACCAGACTAATAATTCAATATAGGATTAAACACTCATTTTTAAGAAATTATGTATGTATAAACTCTGGCAGCTCACTCACAAACTTCGGACTTTATTCACTTCGTGAGTGAGCTGTCGGAGTTTATACATACATAATTTCCTAAAAATGAGTGTTTAATCCTTATAATTCCAATTTTGTATATTAAAAACTGCGTGATCCATGTTAACGACGTCTTTATTTGCTGCACTATATTTTTGCGGAGCGAATTAATGGGCAAACGGAAATATAAATTGACGTTGACCAATGAAAATGAACGTTACCATTACATATGGAATCAATTTATAATATTATTTCGCAATAAACAGCGTAAAACAGTGTTTATGTTAAATGTCTATATTTTTTGGTTATATATACAGAGTCGAATAATCTGAATTAGATTTTGGTTCTTTCTCATTACGACAATTTCCCTTATTTAAAATGAATGAAAATCTAAGCAGTACAGTTAAGGTCAAAATCGCAAAACTAGATCAGGAAATCAATATGCCAACATCTAACGTCGCTACACGGATACGACAACACAATGATGTAATAACGTAATAAAAAAACGATCACTGCATGAATTTACTGATAACAGTAAACGGTATTTACATACCTAAAGAAAAGTCAACACAAATCAGCATTAAAAGCAGCAACATAGTTTCCAGTATGCACCACCACACCAACGCTCAAGGGGTTAGCGTATCCGAGTATGTATATGAAGCTCTGATTTCGAATGACGACTATAATAAACCACCGTTAACAATATATACTAAAATATTACATTAATCTGGAAAAAGTGTATCATGTGCACAACATTAATGTTTTAGAGGTTGAGAAAGATGAGAAAATGCATGACGTACATCTTATCAGGAAGTAGCAAGTATATCAGCTGGAGTATGATTTTTGAAAAGACAATGAATGTAATACAATGTTCTTGTACATGTTAAACAAGGAAGCTGGTTACATATGACAACTACTCCTATGAAAAGATTTTATGTATAAACTTTTAAAACGCATTATTTAGACTTAAAATTTATGATTAATCTGAAAACATGATTAAATGCGCTGTAAATAATAACAAGAATAAGTGATCATTTTACAGTATTGTAATAATGTTCAAATGTTAAAAGTAGACAGCTGATTTTAAATGACGTACACTGTCATGAAAAGCTATTATGTAGCAGCTTGGACGTCGGCTTATTTATTTTGAAAATTTGAAATTAATATGAAAACAAAATTCCATCCGCTTACAGCATATAAAAACGCATGTTTGCAAGAAAAAAATATTTAAAAAAAATAAATTTTCGGATATGTGTTTCTTTTTTTTTACAGTGTAGTTACCAAACAGCTTAGCTTAACAGCACGACCATCCATCTTCTTCAGAATTTACTTAAAGTTGTTTAATTGAAAAACTTATTATAAATCTATTCTGTTTTAAATATTACAAATGTAAAAGATTGGATAACAGAAAACATCTACAATGGCTGAAAATTACAGTCACAATCTGCCCGGAAACAAAAAGAATAAAACACAAACAAGACGACAGACAAGCGTGAACAACGATATGAACTCGGGACAGTCGGACTTGGTACCGGCACTAGCAAAAACCAGCGGTAGGGTTAAACATCTTTTATGAATGAACATTACGGATCGGGTTGTCTTTACAGGTTGTCACATGCAAAATTATAATAAGTTCTAGAATAGATTAATCAAATCTTACACTAGAAAGATTACAATGCAGAAGTACTCTGACGAGGCATGCTGTGCACGATACGATAAAAGTCTTACCAGATTCAATAAAAATCATAATACGCTTTTCTTGTCGATGTACTTGCTCTCACTCATAATGGAGTGTTTATGAATATATTAATAATTTCTGTTAATAGTTAAATAGCGGTATACAAACAAATATCAATATTCTTTGTTTGTTAACAAGCAAGGGTAATAATAATAAAAAAAATTAATAATAAAAATGTTCATCATAGTTTGAATTGATAATTCGGTTGGTTGGTCCATTAATATTAGAAGCACACACACACACACACACACACACACACTGGGCTGGCGCGACCTTACATCTTAGACTTGATTATTCTGTACTTAAAGCTTAAGTCATTTATTTAATCTGTCTGGTGTCGTAGAAAGTGCGACAAACTGATCTAACCTGAAATCATTGTAAATGTGAACAATTGTCATTTTCACCTGATCACCTGATGTGTTAACACGTTAAATTTTTATCTTTATTTCCAAATGTTTTGATATGAACTACACTGAGAGGCATTGGTTGCCGAAATAGCTATATGCAGTATCTAAGTGAACACGATTGTTTATTCCATGCAGGGAAGTTTGCGATGTTTTAACTTTGATTTTCGATCAAGTGACTATGGCAATATGTCAACGTAATAAAAATGAGGCTTGTTTGGCGGAGGGGGTCCCAAGACCAATTTCCCCAGAAGTGTGGACAAAAAGATCCTTTTGAAATGTTAAGTTATCCCATTAATTATTGAAATATCCCGTTTTCCATAGTCAAAATATCCCATATCCTAGTACTTATTGTCCAAAATATCCAATATCCCATTAACAAAAGTGGTAAATATTGCGTATCCCAATATACCCTTAACAAGCCGCGAAAATGGTGTAGACGGGACGGGAGTAGGAGCCCTGTCCTTGATGGACTGGAGTTTTCTGTGTGTCGTGTGTGTTTTTGTCACATGTGCATTCACTCCATGTCCTTTCATTTTTCCTAGAATAAATCTTTTCTTACTATGATAGGACAGAAAAAAGCAAATTTCAGCAGAATTAGGGATAAACCATCTTATAAAAAAATCCCAACATGTATGGTATTCTTTGGTAGTGTTTATCACACGTCTATCTTGATAAAATACTTCACCAAACATATTTTGCTTGTAATTAAGGGGATACACAAGTAAAGAAGGGATGTCGGAGGACAATGGTTAAAGGTGGGAAAAGAGGTAACTAAGGGAATGGGAAGTGGGAAAATTGGAGGTTAGAGAATTCCGATAGCGGGCTTAGGTGCGAAGAAACGATGTTCTAAGGCAGGAGAAAATGAGGCAGGAGTTTGGACAAAGGAGGGCAGATATTTAGATATTTTTAAATACTATTATGTTAACTTTCTGTCATGAAGAATTTTCCCAAACATGCTCAATCTGCACTGAAGAGACATAAAGTGTCGAAATTCACATATGCAAAAACGAAATCTACAGTAACTTAGGTATTTTGTTATCTATTGCCACTAACAGTAACCTAGGTATTTTGTTATCTATTGCCACTAAGTCGATGTCAGGGGCGACATCAGCTATTGCTTGCAATTGCAAATGTAGTTTTTTGTTATTATTATTCATTATTATCTCGATGATACCTGGACAGAAATCATTCATATTTGGTACAAAGTTGGATCACTATCTGGAGAAGTTCATGCAAGAATTATACTTTCCAAACTGTCCCCCATTTCAAAGATGGCTCCAATAATACGAAAAATGCGAAATACGTCAAATTTCTACAAAGAATAAAACTTTCTCACTCATGCTTGAACAGAATTCAATTATATTTGGTACTAAGTTAGATCAGTATTGGAAGGGGCATATACAAGAATGTTTATTTCAAAATGGCCGCCATTTCTAAGATGGCCGCTGAAATAAGTAAAAATTCAACTTTGTCCGATTTCAACGAAAATTTGTTTCTATGTTGATTTTGATACTGCGAACAATATGGAATCATCGAATTTGCTGTCGGGAGACACCAGCTATTGCTTGCAATTGCAAATCTAGTTATGTCGCCCCAGACGTAGTCGGGACGACATATTGTTTTTGGTCTCTTCCTTTGTTATTATTCTTTCTTTCTTTCTTCCAATGATTTTTGTCCGCCTATTTTCTCAAAGATGCCCCAACAGAATTCATTCATACTTGGTACAAAGGTGGAACACCATGAGAAGATGTGCATGCACCGTCAAAAGTTTTTTTAAAATGGCTGCCGTTTTTAAGATGGCCGCCAAGTTACAAACGACTGATTTTGGACATTTTTAGCTGGTTTTCATAAACCAAATTGCACAGATGCATGAAAGTTTATGGAAAGCATCTGCCTAATGTTGTGCAGCTTCAACATAATTTTCGTCGCAATCGGAAAATCAACATGGCCGCTGTTTGCAAAAATAGATTAACATCTATTTGAGAAAATTGTTTGATGTAATCAAATGAAACTTTGCATATAGAATTCATTGATATCAGAAGATGGGCATGCAACAAAAAATAAAAATAAATAAAAATAGCCGACAATTCTAAGATGGCCGCCAAAATACGTAAAAATTTCGACTTTGTCTGATTTCAACGAAATTTGATTTCTAGGTAGATTTTGATACTGCGAACAAGCTGGAATCATTGAATTGGCTGTCAGGGGGCGACATCAGCTATTGCTTGCAATTGCAAATCTAGTGATGTCGCCAAAGACGTAGTCAGGACGACATATTGTTTTTGGTCCGTTTCTTTGTTATTATTATTGTTTCTTTCTTTCTTCCACCTATTTTTTCCGGCTTAATTCTCAGAGATGCCTGGACAGAATTTATTCATATTTGGTACAAAGTTGGATCACCTTATGGAAATGTACCTCCACCAAAAAAAAAAAATCAGAATGGCGGCCATTTCCGAGATGGCTGCCAAGTTACGTCAACGTTTTAAATTTTTCCAATTTCAACGAAAATGATAATATTTAACACAGGCCTTGACAGAATTCATTCATATTTGGCACAAAGTTGCATCATCATAAGAAGTTGGGCATGCATCAAACATTTTTTTTTTCAAAACGGTCGCCATTTCAAACATGGCTGCCAAAATACGTCCAAATTTCAACTTTGTCCGATTTCAACAAAAATTTTTGACACTTCGAACAAGATGGAATCATCGAATTGGCTGTCAGGGGCGACATCAGCTATTGCGTGCAATTGCAAATCCACTATTGTTATTGCTTTTCTCTTTTATTTTCTTCCAATGATTTTTGTCCGGCTTAGTTCTCAAAGATACCTAGACAGAATTCATTCATACTTGGCACAAAGTTGAACCACCATGAGAAGATGTGCATGCACTGACAAATATTTTCAAAAAGGTTGCCATTTTCAAGATTGCTGCCATTTTACGTCAAAATATTGAGGATTCAATAAATCAGGAACTGAATGGCAGCCATTTGTTCATATTTTGTATTAATGTTTAATAAGATGAGAGGAAGGAATTATTGCGAAAAAATTTTGCAAAATGTCCGCTGTATTCAAGATGGCCACCAAAATACTTCTGAATTTCAACATTGTCCGACGAATTTCAACATTGTCCGATGAATTTCAACATTGTGCAATTTCAATGAAAATTGATTTCTAGGTAGATTTTGACACTATAAACAAGATGGAATCATCAACTTGGATGTCTGGGGCGACATCAGGTATTGCTTGCAGTTGCAAATCTAGTATTGTTATTGCTTTTCTCTTTTATTTTCTTCCAATGATTTAGTCCAGCTATTTTCTCAAAGATGGCTGGACAGAATTCATTCATACTAGGCACAAAGTTGAACCACCATGAGAAGATGTGCATGCGCTAACAATAATTTCAAAATGGATGGTATTTGAAGATGGCTGCCATTTAACGTCAAAATATTGAGGATTTAATAAGTAAGGAACTGAATGGCAGAATTTCTTCATATTTTGTATTAATGTTTAAAAAGATGAGAAGAAGAAATTCATGCAAAAAAAATCGCACAATATCCCTTTATTCAGGATGACCGCCAAAATACGGCAAAGTTCTAATATTGTCCGATTTCAACAAAAATTGATTTCTAGGTTATTTTTGACACTACAAAATGAAATCATCGACTTGGACGTCTGGGGCGACATCAGCTATTGCTTGCAATTGCAAATCTAGTTCCTTTTGTTATTTGTTTTCTTTTAGCATCTACATATGCTATGATTTGCAGTGAAGAGATATAAGTTATCGAAGTGCGCATATGCAAAAACTAAATTCACAGTATTTTCGGTATTTTTTTATCAGAGCAAATTTTGTAAGCCGTACCACTGACTAAAACTCATTTGCATACTAACATTTCCCTCAGCAACTGTGTCATCAATGCAAACAATCGAGGTGTTATAAAAATCTTACAAAATATGTATAATACGAGGAAAAATAATTTCATTGGAGTACATTTTGATTGGTTTATGACGATATTGAGGTCTAAGAGCACCAATAAAAATTGAAAAATAACTAAAACTTCAAATAAACTTGTACTTCAAATCATTTCATCCAACATTCAACATGACATAGATATTATCATGATATTGAACACAGAATTTATAATGTTTGTAATGTATAGATAAAACATAAACCAATAAAGAGCACTTGATCATGTTAAGGTCAAGTGAAAATTTATGCAGCTTTATGTTGTTTGAAGTGTGCAGCGCAGGATTTTCCGCTTTTTTAAGTAGACAATACGGTGTTGTGTCTAATATATTTTACAATGTCATGTAGTAATTTTTTTACAAAAATTAAGAAAAGAACTTTTTACACAAACTGTGCGTATTACTTAAAAAATGTCTGATGCGTTGGCAAAAAATAAGACTTAATGGTGAGTACTTCTTCAAATATTTTATGTAAATCGCATTAGGGGTTGTGTAAAGATAAATTTTACGGAGACAATACTTCCTAATTCAATATAAATACGCACCTTTTATTTTCTTCTAAGATCACACAATTCAGGACTTTTCTCCTACTGCAATAATTTATAATTAATGATCTGTATGGCTATTTCGGAAATTTATTCCTTATCATCGGCACTAAAATCCAAACATAGGGAATCCCTTTTTGTAAAAAATGTTAAAAATGCATAAAACCAAACGAATCCGACATCCGAAAAATCAGTAATATCAAATATAGCTAAGAACAAAACTACGATGGAGAGAGTTAAACCTTAGGGTTTTAGAATTTACATAAATTCAGATAATAGTAATTGAACAAAGTGTACACATGAGATATAATCTCATGTACAAGAACACCATCACGCTGGTCCATGATAATGCAGTGACAACGGTGCCAACGCACTGACAACGGTATTTGCAACGCACAGACAACGGGAAAATATGGCAGTGAGAAGCCACACATTTTTATTTTATGAATTTTAGTCAGTAAATTATTTAATTCTATTGTTAACAATACCCACACGGAATGTAAAAATTATTCAGAAATCGTTGTATCGTGCTTTTAAAGTGTTTCGAAATAATTATATTATTATAAAACTGAAAACCGTTGGAACGCTCATACGGAAATGTGTGTTATTTTGGACATTTTCTGAAATTCTCGTTAAAATACATAAATGTATGAATGGAACCTAAAGCATAAAGAAACACACTACCTTTCTGTTTCTTTTCAAAATATTTCTACTTGTTGAACATTTGTAAATTAGTACTTTAATGGTATTTTTCAAGTCAACGCACAGTACAACGATTTCATTACAACACAAAAACAACGGTGAAGTACATAGCATATGATATATCCTGTAAGAGATACTTAGTATCTTAAATTTCAAGTGAATTTCAGATAAAAATGTGGCCAACTACATTTTAATTTATTATTTATTGTTATTTTTATTATTCATTATATAAAAAAACTGAGGAAATATTTCCTCCATAAATTGATGCTTAATTCTTTGGACGATCAAGTTTATGCTAACTTTCCGGGCACACACCCACTTGTCTAACTTTATGTAAATGTATGAGGAGAACCATGGGCCATCAAATGCCGAGCTATCACGACCAATAGAGATGACACAATGCCTTCTGATAACCTCTACAAGGGAAAAATTTACATTTATTAGTTACAAGGTTTGATGTATTCAACGGGATACACGCATGACATGGGACCGACTGTTTGTTCTAGGCATTAAGCGGGAAGCATAAGTGTAACAAATAAGCTCTATGGTTCTGGAGTTCAATTTTAATTGATTTGATTAAAAACCTAGAGCAATTTTGTAGTGCTTCAAATAGATCAAAAGTTTATAGATGTTGGGAGGTATTGGTCAGCATTTCTTTACTAAATTGGCAAGGAATCTCGTCCTGTCCCACTTTTATGGTATTTCGATTTCAAACACACGAAAGCTCGAACCCATGGAATCTTGCGTGTAATTTAATGTGAGTTTCTGGTTTTAAATATCTGAAAATTTTCACTGATTGTTTTCTTCAAAAACTATAAATTTAGGGAACTTGAAGAGATCTATGCGCGACACGTAACCAGTCCGAAAAACAGTGAGTGAAGAAGTACATCTATCAGACTTTCCGTGAATCTTGAAAAAAAAAGTTCAAAAGTGGTCCCTAATCCGGACCCCTAATTAAGAGTTACAGCTGCAAGTAGACATTTTTTTTTTTGCAATTTTTGTTTTTCGTTTTTTCATTTCGACCTGTCAAAGTCGTCACAAAGTGCATGTTTTTTAATAAATCAAAAATCAGATGTCGGAGAGTAGTTTCATCTCACGGAGGCAACTTACAGACTAATTATGTCATTAAGTAATACGACAGACAGTTGTCTTTGCGTTATACCCGAATCGTTGTCTTATGCGTTGTATTATTTGCAATGCTAATACGCGATTTTACGAAGATCTGGAACATTTAAATCTTTGGAAAACATAAAAAAAGGACATAATATTTCGTAATGCTGCTTTATTTATTCATAAATGAATATATTTTAGAGAGAAAATTAGGAAATTCCCCAAATGACACTTATTTTTTGTTCGACCTCTCAAATTGTTCACAGTTTTATTCTTATACATCAGTTTTCTGCACTTTACTAATGTAACATCCCGATTCCGCAATAATTTTCACATTCCGTGTGGGTATTTTCAAAATTTTAATGGATTACAATAAAATCTTAAAACACCAAAAATAAAACCTACCGTCAGATTTACGTGTGTAATACCATATATTTCCGTTGTCTATGCGTTGCAAAGACCGTTGTCACCGCGTTGGCACCGTTTTCAGTGCGTAATCATAGACCAGCGTGGCCATATGTAAGAAAAATATAGACCAGACATCTCAAACATGGGGTTTTGTTTACTAACTCCACACTGCATTAAAAAACAAACTCCAATATTAAATATTTTATGAAAGGATATGGAATAAATGAACATGTGACCATAACACATATGTTAACTCCAATTACAATAGCTTAAAGGAGTGTTTTATGACCATTTCGGAATTTTATTCCTGATCAGCAGCACAAAAACCCAAACACAGGAAATCAATTTTTGCTAAAAATGTTTAAAATACATAAAACCAAACGAAATTCGTATAATCAGTAATATCAAATACACGTAGGGACAAAACTACGATGGAGGGGGTTAAACCTTAGGTTTTAGAATTTACATAAATTTAGGTAAAAGTAATTGAACAAAGTCTACACATGAGATATAATATCATGTACAAGTACACCATTTCTAAGAAAAATAAAGAGCATACATCTTAAACACATGTAATTGTTTTAACAACTCCACACTGCATTAAAAGACAAACTCCTATATAAAATATTTTATGAAAGGATATGGAATAAATGAACATGAGACAATCTATAACACATATGTAAATTCCTACTGCAATTATTTTAATGAGCTGTATGACCATTTCGGAAATGTATTCCTCATCAGCAGCACTAAAACCCAAACATAGGAAATCCATTTTTGTAAAAAAATGTTAAAAATGCATAAAACCAAACGAATTCAGAATAATCAGTAATATCAAATATAGCTAAGGACAAAACTACGATGGAGGGAGTTAAACCTCAGGTTTTAGAATTTACATAAATTTAGATAATAGTTATTATACAAAGTGTGTACATGAGATAAAATCTCATGCACAAGTACACAATATTTAAGAAAAACAAAGAGCATACATCTTAAACATGGGAAATTGTTTTACCAATGCCACACTGCATTAAAAGACAAACTCCAATATTTAATATTTCATTGAAGGATATGGAGAAAATAAACATGAGACCATAACACATATGTAAATTCCTACTGCAAAGATAGAAATGAGCTGTATAGCCATATCAAAAATTTATTCCTCACCGGCAGCACTAAAAATCAAACATTTTTTGCAAAAATGTTTCAAATGCATAAAACAAAACGAAATCCGAATAATCAGTAATATCAACACGACAGTGATATGAACGAAATATTGAACACTAAATTTATAATGTTTGTTACGTCCAGATAAAACAAAAAGAAATAAAACACTTGATCATATTCAAGTGAAGTTACAAGTTATGTGGTTTAAAAGTGTGCAGTGTATGATATTCCGCTTTTTAATACAGACAATTCGCTATGTGTCTGATATATTATCGATTTTTTATTTCTAAACTTAACAAAAAAAGCTTATTAACATTTACATTGCGTATATACTTTGATATTTCATAAAAAAATATTTTGGTGTGCCTACATAGAATGCAATTTTATTGGTGAGTATTTTTTTGTAATAGTTCATGTACGGTTCATTAAGAGTTGTATTTGGATAGATTTTACAGAAGAAAGACTCCTTATGCAAAATTATACCAACGTTCACCGCAAGGGAACAACACTGAAAAGAAATTTATTATTACTTCACATTAAACTTCGTACTAACTTTACTAGTAAATAATGAAGTGTACGGTAATATTCCTGTCATTTCAATTTACAGAAAACCATACATTAGGATATATAGAAATGGTTCAAATAATTACCTGCATCAATATTACATCGTTGCTTACTTCAGGTTTTATGTTCCTGTGCAAAACAAGGTGTAATAATAAATAATTTATGGAATGTAGCAAAATCACTGTCCCAAAAGCTTCTAAGTCAGGGATTTGCTCAGCCTTTGTTACTTTTATCCCTTCAGAAATTCTATGGCCGTCAGCATTACATTATTGACATATATGACGTGTCTGTGTCCCAAATGGACATTTTCAGCAAGACTTCACGGATTTAAAGTAACTTAAAACCGCAAAACAACGTTAATTGTAAATAATATCTCTCATTTTTCTTAATACAAAAAAGTGGTTATTAATTTTAATTTTTCCCTATATCTAATTCATATTGTTTTTATTATCTAGAATCAAATTGTCATATTAAACAATTGAGAGGAAACAAACAAACACAAACTATACTACCAGAAATTAAGTTTGCTCCAAGATATGAAAAAGGGAGATATTATACAATAACGGCCTGTGTAGGAGGTGGACATCAAAAATTGTCAACCTGGAAAGTGTTGTCTGCCCGAGGGCTTTATCCTGAGGGAAGACAGCACTTTACGGATTGACAATTATCGATGTCCACCGACTGTGAGGGTCGTAATTTGCTTATTATACCGAACAGTCGTATTTCACACTATGGAGTGTACATTTCACAGTTGATTCGTTACTGTCGAGCTTGTAGTTTGTACAGTGATTTTTTGAACAGAGCAAAAACACTGTCCCAAAAGCTGCTTAGTCAGGGATTTGTTCAACCTTTGTTAATTTCATCCCTCAAGAAATTCTATGGCCGTCACCATAGCATCATTGAAAGATATGACGTGTCAGTATCCCAAATGAAAGTGGACATTTTCAGCTAGATTCACGTCTTCCCGGATTTGACTACCGACTTTGACATTTTCCCGGATTGAATCACTCACAGTGTGACGGGTGCTGTTAACAGAGCAGGACATGCTTACCCTTCCGGAGCACCTGATGTCACTCTCAGTTTCACTGGAGTTCACACTGTGAGTGCCTTTGTTCTGAATGTTGTGGTTTCTGGTTCTGTGCTTTGTGTCTGTCTGGCGTCATTGTTTTTGTGTCTAACGTCATTGTTTTCTGTGTTCTCGTTTTTGCCCTGTCTTTGGACTTCGATTTTTGTGAATATCTCCCCTTTGTTCCTTCGGTATTCTACTGCCGTTGTTTCACGTGCATTGCTATTTTTTAACACTTTCCCTGATTATGATTATAGTTCTTGTATAAACAATGCAGACAACTTCTAATAAAGCGCTTAATTGATTAAAAGTTCTGGTCAAGCACTCAGGTGATCACGAAAAGTGAAATTCAAAAGGGTTGTCGAGGGTGACAATTTTAATTTGCTATGCGACATTACAAATTGTCATAAGTCGTGATCAAGAATGATCCAATAGAAAAGTGTCTTAAGGAATGAGGTATAATAATATTATGTGTATAACGAAGATATTGGTAAACGTTTTATACACTATCGATTATTGATTGTATGATATTTATAATATGTTACAAGTGTGGATACAGAACCTGCTAATGTCACAGTGTTTAATTGTTTAAAAGTCTGTTCAAACTATAAAAAGGCAATGAATAAATAACTAATTTGTCGAAACGACCATCTTCATGGAGAAACCAAATTTACAGTAGCTTCGATATTTTAGTTATTTATCTCCCATGGGTCGATACCTCTGCTGGTGGGCAGTTAGTTCCGAGGGTATCTACCACCGGACCCATTAGTAAAGTACATCGGTACAAATCCGAGAAAAAAAAACATTTGTTTAGAATCTTGCAATTTAGTTACATGTATTTATTATCACTGGGTGGATGTCTCTTGTGATGGATTGTTAGTCTCGGGAATAAATTCATCCATCCGATAGTCTAGTACCTTGTTACTGGTCCGAAACAGGGAGTATTTATCTATTTAGAATTTTTCAAAATCTAAATTTTTGAAAAACATTATTTAATACTAACAGGTATCTTGGTATTTAGTGCGATGGTGCTTCCGCTGCTGAATTGTCAGACTGTAGTGTATTCACTACCACTGCGACAGTGCTTGCGCTGGTGGATTGTCAGTCTGTAGTGTATTCACTCCCAATGCAATCAAGTGTATGTTTGCTTCTGTACTGCCCTCCCCCTAAAAAAATTAGCAAAAAAAAAGAAAAAGAAAAAAAAACAATAACAGTAAGGAACAAATCAAAATACAAAAACGGTCTTATTTGTTATTATCTTGCAATATCTATAAATTTAGGAAAAGTATTATTTAAAACTAAGAGGTACCGTTCCTCGGATAAATTACATCGACGCAAACGAATATCGAAGCAAAAATGATGAAAAAATTCATGAAAATCAAAAATTGCGGTAATTCATATCCAACACGAATTGAGAAAGCATGCCAAACACAAGACAAATAATCAAAGTAAAGTTGAGCTGATTTTCGCCTTTTATTTCAGATTCCATTGAGTATTTGTTTATCAGCATTTAAACATATTTCATATCTTAGTCTTCCGAAAATTTGATTTATGCTGCTCTTAAGAGACAAACGTTGCCGAAATTTCCATCTGAAAAAACTAAATTTACAGCCCTGGAAAAATTGGAGGTTCCAATGGGCTCCAGAAAAAGGGGTTGTAGGTCGATTTTGTTCCAATTGTTATAGATTTGTAGATTTGCCTAAATTCTGCACGAGTTAAAAAAATCCAAGAGAGAGGGAGGGTGTAAAGAAAGAACACACATGAGTAATAAATAAAAAAAACCCGATTTTGCCCCTTAAACGTTATAAAAAAGTTACTACCTAAGAGCGTAATCCACATTTTCAGTTCATTTCGTGTCCATATTTTAGAATAAATCGATACAAGCTTTTTCTATCGATTTATCAAACAAAAATGTTGATAAGACGGTGTAACAGCATATTTTGGTAGATGAAAATATTACAGAAAAAAATATACTGGATTGTTCATGGTCTGTATGACGGGCTCCTTTGCATACCATTCAGAAACACAAGATGGTGCCTGCAATTTTTGTAGATTTTCAGGCGGCAAGCAAAGATTTTTGGTGAGGTTGCTCATTTTTACATTTAAGTCTCTCACACGAAATTGGGAGAATTATTGTTTTGTTTCTTATCATTCTTCCATCTGCCATGTTTCGATTCAAATAAATTTGTCTGAAGCAGATGTTTAGAGCTAGAACTTTCATGAAGGATATATGCCTAATGGATCTATAAGTGAATTTAAGATTTTTTTTTCTCTAAGGGGAGACCATAAAAGGTATAGTTGAAGGCTCAAGAATGGGTTTTGTCTTCCATAGTTGCTCTACCTTTCAATGTTTTTTTATGTATAATGTATATGATTTCTCGAACTCACATAACAAGCTTCCTCTGTAATTTTGATTTTAGATTATTTTTTTTAATTCTGTACTCGTTTGCGATGTGTATTGCTCAAAGCAAACAACCTCTTGATTGAAGTGATGGTTGGCTTTTTTCTCATGGCTATTATATGTGGAGTTTGTGATGAAGATTTCGTAAAGGTCATAAATTTTGCTCAATTAGTTTTTGTTAAGACATAGATATCAGTTTGGTTTTATTTCCAACTATTATTATTATATTTGTTCAAAATGTAAAAGTAAACAAAACACCAGTTTATCCATTTAACGACGCCTGTTTTTTTTCATAATGCAGTTGCAGGCATATATACAAAGTTAAACAGTTCACAATTCAAATGGCATACATATATCAAATAAATAAGAATATTTCAGATCAAGAAATGTATGTGTTAAAATTCATAATCATGTGCTTCTTTTTTTCAAAAATTTTAATGATTCATGTTTTCAAGCTTCTCTTAGACCAAAGAATGCTTTACATCATGTAACATTCGCATGGATAAATTTCACTTAATTACTATAAATGATTGATGAAGACGATAAATGTATGTGGGAGGGAAGAAAATGTATTTTGATGTATTTTTTTTCATCCCGAGTGTCTATAAAACGTAACTCTTGTTTTTTGTTTTTGTTTTTGTTTTTGTTTTTTTTTTTTTGGGGGGGGGGGGTTTTTTTTTTTGGGGGGGGGGGGTTCTTTTATTTCAATACTTATTTTTGTAAGTGATTATATATGGTCTGGCTTTTTTAGATTCTAGAAAATAACCGTAACATTTTCCGACTGTCAATCGAATTTTCCAATGTTGCCTTTGTCCGTGGATTGTTCGTTTTTTTGACTAACGGTTCGGTTCTGACTTACTTTGCAACTTCAACCTAACATATACATTTCAAAATAAAGATCCTTCAAAATAAATCAACTAAAAATTTCAAATGTTTTTTAGTACAATGTATCATAGATTTCCAGATACGAATGGTTGGTGTCGAGGGAAACCATAAGCTTGCAGTTGTTTGAATAGTCAAGTAAACAAGTGTTTTATTGTAACGAAATCGAACATCAAAGGTATAAATGTGACGTAATCGGTAAATAGTTCATCGTCCTTTTTTAAGTCCAGTAAATAGTTCATTACAGATGAACTATTGGCCGGTAAATAGTCTGTTTGTGACAAGTGTGAAATTTTTTTTTTCCAATAAACAATTGATATAGAAAATACACACTGAGGTATACTAGCAATCTTATGGATTGAAAAGACTATATAAAGGTGTCTTTGTAAGCGTACTTTCCTTCCGGCGTACAGCCTTCCAGGGTATATATAACAATTTTTTGTATTTCTACCTTGGTGTTTATTCCGTTCCAGTCAGCACTCCATTGTAATTGGTCAATTAGATGTTGTGGATATTCTACCCTAGTGCATTTTATCCAAACGGATTGAATACACTGCCCTGTTACATTTTCAGTTAGATGTGAGTTGACTTTTGAATTGTAACTAGTTTTGTCTCTGGGCATTGGTAATGTGATGTAATTGGTGCAATGTGGCTTCAGGCAAAAACATAAAAGAGAAAAGTAAGCTCAATACCGACATATATAGAAATGTGATGTTACACAATGCACAATCTTGTAGTAGCTAATCTTCGTAATAAAGAGACATTGATTTTTTCTTTCATTGGTGGTAGCACTAAGTCATATTCTTATTCCTGGTCTGTGTAAATAGTTTGACATTTTATATCTTAATTTGAGAATTACTGCACCATCTTACGCAGTTCACCAATATAGGGTTATTGCATGAATATTGGGGAATATTGTCCCGAGTAGAATTTTATATTGCACGAGCTTGCGAGTGCAATATATATTCTACGAGGGATAATATTCCCTTATATTCATGCAATAACCCTTTTATTGTATAGCAACGCTAAAATTTCTGTAAAAATTGGATTTTGGTTGTCGATGACGTCATGAAATTTAAGTCATATTTGCACTAGTGCAATATGGAAATTTATTGCACGTTTACATTTGGTTGATTTCTTAGGGAAATATTATGTTGCTATACAATATTTTGTATTGCATTTGTGTGTTTAATTTGGTTTCTCACTGCTCGACCGCATTATTTATTCCATTTTAAAACAAAGCATCGTTTAGCCTATTTCTATCCATTATCATACATGTATCGTTGATTTAGATGTATTCTAAATCAATATCCGCAAGGTAAAAACAAATATAGATATGTTTATTCATGCATGCTTTATGAAATTGATCATTGTTACGGGTAGTTTTATTATGTTTACTTCATGTATTAAATGTAGAAGAAAATTTAAAGGATAACAAGGTAAATGTTTATACTTCTAGCCAATTTCATCGCTTTGTAAGTAAGTTAATGTATTTATTTTTTATTTAAATTTTGCCTGTAATTTATATGTTTTAGTACAAACTATTCTTAAAAAAATAGTTTGATGTTGGATATTATCACTAAGGTTGATACATTGTATGTATGTTGTTGTTGTAAAGGGTATCTTAGTGTTATTATTCCGCCATTTCGGTCCATTTTTTATTCATTTAGGTTTTATACCGTTAGAAAATTAATAAAATATATTGAAATTTATAGAAATGCTCAAGTAAATAATATGTTTTGTACCTTATCTCTTTTGCAATTTTTCATCACAAAAGATGCACTAAATACGAAAAGCCGTTAATCTGGTAGCGAAATTAACGGAGTAAAGAAATTATGCAAGGAAGGTAATTTGATAAATAAACTTCAAATAGATATCACTAGACAAAAATATTTCGTAATTTACCCCTTTGATTTCAACAGTGACCCCTAATTTTATTTGTTTATATGTAAACATTGTTTTTTTATTTAAAAACATACAGATTTGAACAAAATCAATAATCAATTATTGAAGCCATTCCCTGATATAGTATTTTCAACATCATTTCTTTGTAAAATCCATCAATTTCAATTTCAGTTGTTGGACTTAATTGAACGGTGACTCCAGTTTTTTTTGTTTTATATTTACTATTAACCATAGTTCCTTAAATTATTAGTATTCAGTTATCGGAAATCATTTTCATTACAATATCAACACATTTCAGGCTTGCTAATTTATATTTGAACAGGTAATGCAAAGTAACGTTACTCACAAAATGTCTGCAAAAAATGTTTACATGTTATTTCCTGTCCTCTTTATATGGGTATATTTTACACCTAATAAGACGTGTTGACTTTATCTTCATAGTCTTGTTGCATTGTCTTCATCAATAACAGTGTCATTTTGAGTAAGTTATATATATTATCATATTTGAATTTTTAGTTCCGTCATAAATAACAATATTATACATGTAAATCAGTTGAACTTTCAATTTCAGAAGCACACGTTTGACAATTAGATACCATTTTTTCTTTTAAAGTTGTTTAATCGTTAACAATGCAGACACTTTACGTTTTCTCTTTACTCCATTCACACTTAAACAAAATAAAGATTTTGAAGTAATGACATTAGATTAAAAACACAAATGTGCCAAAATCATGTTAATGCAGAATCAAATAATGATCCCACATTCGAGGCCCTTTCTTCAAATTCTTAAAGATGTACAGAAAAACTAGAAAAGAAAGTGAGAACCGAACCGTCAATCAAAAGAACGAACAATCCATGGACAATGGCGAAATCAGACACACTAAGAAACAAGGACGCCACTTAAGTACGGGACAAAAAAGAAAAATGAAGACACACATACAGATGAACAACAGGGACCCAATAAAAAACCATGGGTGAGATCAGGTGTACCGGTAGAGTAAGCATCTCCTGCTTCTTATAAGACACCCACCGTAGAGTAGAGACGAAACGGTATCAACAAGAATTTATAAATAAACTATTTAGATATTTTACATGATCAAAACCCAAAATACTTACAGGAAATGACTTGAAAAATTAAATAAATAATAGTAAATAACAAATAACTAATCACATAACTACATACTTTGACCAATGATACAACTATTTACTTTCACTAAACCTTAACAGAAAGTGATATTGAAATCAAGAGAAAAATAAATGTTTCTGAAAAAATAATCTATTTTAAAATAGATTATTTGGTTATTAGATATTACGTATTAATTACCTTGATTATAAAATTATTGAATCAGAAATCACAAAACCAATTAAGGATTTAAAACGTGGTGAATCTTCTGGTTTTCAAATATATCAAATTAATGTTAAAATCCTAACAAGTTCATTTAACTCCTGTGTTTTCAAATGGAATGGGTTATTAGCTCTATTTTTCCTCCTAATTAATATGAAAAAGAAAGGAAATGGGGGTAAAGTCAAGGAGACAACATCCCATCTTTAGGTTAAAACTACACAAAACAAAGCATCTAGGGGTCACCGTACGGTCTTCAACACAGTGAGCAACCTCACACAATTTAGCAAGCCCTAAATGGCTCCTAAACAGTAAAAAATGAAAAACCAGTGGAAACAAATCACATCCAATAACCGGAATATCAAGAAACTAAAATTTTATAAGAAGACAAGGACAAGCCAATTACCAACATTTTCCTGACTTGCGAAAGGCACAAAAATTTCGGTGGGGTTAAACTCGTTTTGTTGGATCCAAACCCTCCCCTATGTGTGGTTAATGGCTAAAATACACAAAAAGACTCACAGTAAAAATCAAACTTATCAAGACGAGTATCTTAACAATGAAGTACGTAAAACATGAGGACCATACACATAGTTACTGTCCTGACAAATGCTTGCAGTTACTGACAGGTAGCTAAGGACATAATTTCAGTTGACTCTGATATCAAGCCTTCTTACATATGAAACCTCAATTGAAATACTTCTGAGTAGATTTCACATAACAACATCATCAATTATGAAAGAAGAACATGATCTTGTGCATGCCAAAAATATAAACCTGATATTAAATTATAAAAATAATTGTTTTGGAGATAACATTGGAAAAGTGTTAAATAATAGACCTAGTAAACATTTATTTTAAAGAAAATTAAGTAAGAAAGCAGAACAAACGGGGTTTAAACACAATAATTCGAAAATATGTACAAACAAACCTCTTTATTGCATGCTTTATAAATATTTAGCAAACCTTTCCCTCTGTATCCTTTTGTATCCAATCTCTGTGTTCTTTAGAAATTGTACAATATGATTAAATAACAAAAAACATTTCGGACAAACTTACCTGTATTTAGATGTGATCTTGGTTAACAAAATGGAGATAACAATGAATAAGATAGCAATGAATTCCGCTCAAACAGGTGCTCTAGGGACCGCATTGAACTTACTATGAGGTATAAGTACAGCTCATTGTTGACGGCCTCATGGTGACTTCGAGATGAAAAACAACAATGCAAGCGTTGTTAATTGCTTAGTTTCACCGTGAATTTGTAAAGACTTTGTCTCATTTGCATTTACTCCATATCTCCCTAATTATTCTGGACAAGCTTGTGATCAAATTAAATTAGAAAGAAAGACAATCCATGCATAGCTGTATTCTGCTAATGTCAAATTATTATCAACATCTGAAAAGGGGTAGCAATGCTGTCAGTAAACTTGATTCTTATCGGAAGATTAGACAATGCAAGTTAATGGAAGAAAACAAAATCCTCAATGTTTCATAAATCAGGATAGAAGAAAATGTTTAAGAATAAAATATTCAGATAACTATATTGATACCAATCTATAAATACATCTCTTTGCACCAAAGCGTTTTTTCCACGCTTTATTAGCTTCATTTTCTTTTCTGTGCCTTGCTCATGTTATGTATAAAAAAAGAAAGAAAATGGGGTAAATGTCAAGGAGACAACATCCCATATCCAGGTTAAAGCGACCCAAAACAAAGCAACTAGGGGTCACCGTACGGTCTTCAACACAGTGAGGAACCTCACACCATATAGCAAGCCCTAAATGGCCCAAAAGGGTAAAAAGTGGATAAATCAATGGAAACAAACCACATCCAATAACCCAAATATCAAGAAACTAAAATTTTATAAGAAGACACGGACAAGTCAATTACCAACATATTCCTGACTTGGGACAGGCGCAAAAATTGCGGTGGGTTAAACTCGTTTTCTTGGATCCAAACCCTCCCCTTATGTGTGGTGAATGGCTAAAAACTAACTACACAAACAGACTCACAGGAAAAACTTATCAAGACGAGTTCCCTTACAATGAAGTACAAAAAACATGAAGACAATACACACAGGTACTGTCCGGACAAATGCTCGCAGTTACTGACAGCTAGCTGAGGACATAATTTCCGTTGACTATGCTATCAAGCCTTCTTACATATGAAACTTCAATTGAAATACTTCTAAATAGATTTGGTATAACAACGTCATCAATTATGAAAGAAGAACATGATATTGTGCAATGCCAAATTCTGTCTTTGTTTCTTTGTTTTTCCGACGTTGCCATTGTCCTTGGATTGTTCTTTTTAGACTGACAGTTCGGTTCTCACTTACTTTAGATCTACATAATATACAGTATAAAGTTCCCATTTATATTTTTTTCTTAAAGGAGCATCCTTCTGAGGTGGTATGGAAAGTTAAATTTGCTGCCACTATCTTTTTCTCCCCTTGTCCTGTACGAATCAAAAGTAGTTGTACCGGGTGTTCCCTTCAATCTTTATATCTTTCCCTTTTACAGTAATTTTACTAATAATTTTTGAATTGATTAACTAGTTACCTTTAAGATCTAGATGAGATGTGTATCACTTGACGTCGAAATCTAAACTAACTAATCTTATCAATTATGTATTGTTTGTAATTGAATGCTGTGTACACTTAATATTGGTTTTGATTATAACCTTATCCATGATCAGTATGTCTGCCGTAAGCTTATCCTTTTTAATCTCATCTTTCAGCTTTGATTCCGATTCACCAAGACTTAGAAGATACAGGTAATTGAGGAAAATTGGCTTTATATAAATTTGATACTTCAATTTTTATTGATTGATTGATTGAATATTGTTTAACGTCTACTCAGCAATATTTTAGCTATATCAAGACGAGAACAAGTTTGTTGATAAATAATCACTTAGGGGTATGGAAAGGGCCATGGGACGGGAAATTCTGACTGCCACTGGAAAAGTAGGGTGAAATCGTCAAGGGCGGGGAATTTAGCCTTGTAGCCGATCACCTACGGACCACCCCAAAGAGCTTGCTACAAGGGTTCTTTAACGTGCAGGAAGCGTGGCATTTCTCCCAACACGTGGACCTGAGTTTACATCCCATCCGAAAGATGGGTTGTGTATTTATTAATCCCGCACTACCACGGAATGGGTCCTATTTCTATATCCCGGGACCCTCGGGGTCAGCCTCCGTTTAGGAGGGGTCACACCCCGCAAGCCGGAGATACTGGGTCCTATTTCTATATCCCGGGGTTCCCTCGGGGTCCTCTGTTAGGATGGCTCCTACTCCAAGCTCAGAGGATGCTGCGGGCCTATTCTTCAGCCGGGACCGCGCACGGCGGCTTCAATTTTTAGTATTGAAATTCAATCGACATGGAATTGACATTTTATATTAATAATATGTACATATAGATAATTACAGATCATTGTTCATATTATGTTCTTCATCAACCAGTGTTATGTTATCTTTGAATTAAATGTGTGCTTCATAAAATGTAAATGTATCACATTAAATATAATAGAAATAAGAAGCTACAGACATGATGACACAGACACAAATACATAACGTATGGTCTTGGGTGGCCAAATTATAATACTAAAGGTAAGACATATCGTCGCACCAGTAAGGTCGCTTGTTTTTCTTACTTAGTCCCAAAATTATTTTATATCATATTTGTGATGTCGTGACTGCAACAGAATGTTTATTTTAATACATATTTTTATGTATGCATTTATATTTATGACTGTAAGACAATATACAATTAAAAAATAAAACAGGTCTGAAATACTCTTTAATTTCAAGCCTGTCATAAAATGAAAAAAAAAACAACATGTTAGAATTGTCGAAAATCAACCTGACAGGTGGACATGATGCAATTTACAATGATACTGTTAATATGTCAAGAAAATTCTACGTAGCAGTTAATTTAAGACATCTTCCCGGATTTGACATTATTGGTTTTGAGTTTCCCCGAGATTGACCCACTGTCTGTGTGACGTTGCTATATACAGAGCAGGACATGCTTTCCTTGCCGGAGCTCCTAATGTCACTCTGTTTTTTTTTAAAGTTCATACTGTTGGTGCTCTAGTTTTTGTGTTGTAGTTGAAGTGTTCATGTGTTTTTAGGGCATGTAGTGTCTTTGTTCTTCCGTCTTCTGGTGTTCTTTCTTTTTCCCTGTCTCTGGACTTTGATTTATGTAATCTCGTGCTTTTTTTTTCTTTGGTATTCTACTGCCGTTGTTTTAAGACATACTAAAACCTAGCTATTTTAGTAAATAACTATGATTGCAACTTCAGTTAGACAGACTTTCGGCTGTGTCCTTTCAGTCAACATGATTTAAAAGTTAAAATGTATCAAGAATTGTCACCCTCTTGAATGCTTATATATTAAGTATTACGTTAACAAATTATTTTTATCCAATGCTGAAGTGTGCATTATTACTTACTATAGGTACTTTATTTTCCGTTTCTCAGTATAGATGAATATTGTCGATAATATCAGATATTTCTATTTCTATTTTGGCTTCAGTGTAGTACTTAATTTCTTTTTAATTTGAAAATTTGAAAATTGTCGTGAAATGTAGTTTGAAATTCAAAACGTAAACTTTTAATTTTCACAACTGTTTTTAACAATGGGATATTTCGTGATCAGTAAAGCATAAAGTTGGAACCATGGGTATTTTTTTTTATATTTTTCAAATAAAGTTAAATGATAATAACATACATCCTTCAAAGAAAAGAAACTTTAACTTATGGATAAACCTCTAAATGTCCCCAATTTTCTTTGATCAGTGAAGAATGAAGTTGGTTGCTTGAGTAAAAATTCAAAATGTTTTTTGTTAATTTATGTCCTTAAAAAGTATGCAGAAACAAATTAGTTGTGGAGTTACTCGAAAGAAAAGGAATTGGTTATGAAAAATCCCGCAGATGCAGTAAATATAAACATTAACAATTAAGGAAACACTACCACTTAGCCAGGTCTACTTCCTACTATTCATCCTTGTTATCAGCGTCCATACTTCCTATAGCACTAGTACACGGAAATGTGACTTTCTCTAAATTACGGAAATTCTACTTGAGGAGATATTGTGTGATTGATAAAGATTATTTGATACCCAATTTATTTTATCTACTTTGTTCAAGACTTTTCTTTATTTTCCATTAAAGAAAGTTAAATCAACAAATCAACTCCATAAACATGTTTTGATGTTATCTTATTTATTACAGAAATCCAGAAGAAGAGGAAAATTCTGCACACAACTTAATGAAGAAAGAAAACATCTTGAAGTTTTATAATTCTTGGATATATTTCCGGCTGTTATGGTAACCGAACGTAATGTTTTCGTCTGACATGGAATGGATTTTACTGTTCGTGTTTATAGTCACAGTTGAAGGACCGATTCTATTTTTGTTATCTGGGACACAACACAAACATTCCGGCATGTTCTTTATAATCATCTCGCTTGGATCATTGCACGCCATTTTCTGTTACCTGTCCTTGGTAGACTCAGCCTGGTACTTGGACGCAAATAAAATAACAAGTACCAATTTGCTTCCTACCGACTGGTTCCCGGTGATATGCTTTGCTATAAGTTTTGCTATTGTTTTTGATTCTGTCATGTTAGAAAGCAAATACTCCAAGATTTATTTAGGAGTTTCCTTAGCATTCTTGTATATGATATCAGTTGGAGAAGGCAAACAATATTTTCTATTCCTTTTATCATCAAGTAATTCCAAACTTAAACAAAATTTGCAGACATTTATTCAGCATTTAGAAATTGCTGAAGGAAGTCAACACAATGGTCTAAAAATAGCACTTTTGTCGGAGTATGTCCTAATCTATATACCAGTTTCTGTCGTATTCTTCAAGAAAATTTATGGATCAAAGGTAAGTTAAGGCAAAATTTAATAAACAAAAAAGTGGCAAATATGTTTATTTATCGTATTAAAGTGGCAAATATGTTTATTCATCGTATTCAGTTTAAACTGCGACAATATTACTTATTACGCTTGAAAACTGAATAGGTTTAGTTGTTATTACTCTCCTTTTGGTCGTTGTCTCTTTGACACATTCCCCGTTTCCCTTCTTTTTTCTATTAGGTACATAAAAACCATTTTATATTGTTTTCGACATCATTGGCGCTTAAAAAGCCTTAACTCATTATTTATGTAATTGCTCCAAATACTGCCAATGTTAAGGTCACATACAAATGCATATCCGCAGTAATTTGTTTTAAAAATGTTTTTGCAAAAGTATCTGCATTAAGGATATCCTCAGATAAAAATATGCTTAAAATTATGACATCTGTTGCCCTATTGGTTTTTGATAATGGGGAAATTTTTGTGGTATTTTACTTGAAAAGTAAATTTTTTCTACTTTGCATTTGACGACAAAATAATTGTAGCAATGACCCGTGAATGCTTCTATTTAGAGAATTTTTCGATACGTCGGCATATCACCGAAGACTACCGTCAGCGGCGAACTAAATTTTAACATTGCATCCAAAAGAAAATAAGGCTAAGAGATTCCTCCAGGTGTCTTGAACCCAGTTTGAATCCAAATTCCTTGTTACTTATATCATAAAGTGGGTCTTGATGGGGTTGAAGCGGAAAGCGGGACTGGTCTTTTAAATAAGCGGGAGGCTTGATTGGCAAAAAGGTCAACTGAAAATCTATCTTCGAAAGCTTCTCCTTATAAAATACAAACGTTTTGTTGAAATTTTGTTATGAGTTTGATAACCGGTACACCTGATCTCACCCATGGTTTTTATTGGGTCCAAGTTGTTAATCTGTATGTGTGTCATCATTTTTTCTTTTTTTATCCAGTACTCATGTATCCTTGTTTCTTTGTATTTCTGATGTTGCCGATGTCCATCGATTGATCTTTCTTTTTACCGACGGTTCGGTTCTCACTTACTTTGATAGATTGTCAGTTTCGGATAAAAATATTTTTGTTTCATCAGAACTGTCTTAAAGCGAACCGCTTCTAAAGAGATACCTTTGCAAAGTAGTGTATTTACAATGTTTATATTTCGAGATATTTTCTGTTTCAGAGTGGTGGAATATATCATCGAAGGAGCAGTGTGAAGGTTGCCGATTCTTTTCATCACTAGGTCGATGCAGTGTTATATTTTTCTTTGTTGTCATATGGTGTATCCGGCCTATGAATTTTATTTTGCAGAGGAATTTCAACCGAAAAAACATCGAATCATTTGACGTCATTCCTGCAGCTTCACTTTTATCAGTGTATATATCATTATTAATAATTATCATAAATTATTATACAGTTGGAGAGGGGATTGTAAATGAGAAGTGTGAGAATAAAAAAGCAAAAGGATGTTTAAAATCATATATTTTATATAGATATTCAAAACGTAAAGCACCAAACATTGTGATATATCTCTTGGAATGACACATGTGCAGTCTTGAATGACATGTAAAAATGAAACAACATGCTTAAGAAAATTTTTAAACAGAGACGAGCCAAATTAGGAGAATACGACATAATTTTTGAACAAGTGTGTAAATGAATTTACTGTTTTTATCAAAATTCTAAGCACTTAAAAATACTGAGGCTTCATTCCGTGTATGGCACTCGGTAGATGTCCTTGGTACTGGATTTGGCTTCCTATTTCGATTTTTTTGGTAATGAGTACTTCTTTTGTGACAACTTTTGGATTATGGCTTTCCATATTATTTGATATTAATGCTGCTGATGAGAGGTAATCCCTTGAAACACGTATACAGCATAACGAAATTTACACTTTTTTATGCAACATCGGTATTTTTTGTATTTCAAAAATTAATCGAAAGTTTTCAAAAGCTTACAATCAAATTGATATGAAGAAATCGTGACTAAAAACTAATAGATTTTATCTTAATAAATCAAATATACTCACATTTTGATTGCTGAAAGATCGGAGGTTTGCCGGTCAAACCGGAACCAATAAAAGGTATAAAAATCACCAAGCGCTCATAACTTTAAATCACTGCATTCTCTTCGCGATCTTATATTATAATATTATTTCCTTATTTCACTAAATTAGTGAAAAAATACCTACTTCTGACTTCAGAACTCTCATAGATCAAAGACTGATGTCCAAAAATTCGCAACCCTGTCTATAGTTATCCAGGTGAATGTTGCTTTCTTTTCTGTAACCTCACCTGACCCAATGTGCGAGTTTTCGTCATCACTTGACGTCCATAGGCTGTCCTTCGTACGTCATTATCTTTGAAACCACCAATTTAAAAGGAAATTCAGAAAAGTTGGGGCACAATGTATGTAAGGTCTTTGACAAAAATTGTTCATTTCGTTCCCACTTGATAATAAATATCGCTGCCAACGTGGAATATGATTTAAAATTGGACCTCATTTTATCTAGCATCGGCAATGCAACTATTCATGCAAAAGAAACATAGTGTAACATTTGACCAATTAGAAATTCATATTTTGATCATTTGTCTGAAACTGCTGAAGCAAATTCAAATAAATTTTCAGCAATGACTTATGGAAAGACCTTAAATTGCTCAATAATACATGTGACGGGTGCTGTTAACAGAGCAGGACATGCTTACCCTTCCGGAGCACCTGGTGTCACTCTCAGTTTCACTGGAGTTCATACTGTGAGTGCCTTTGCTCTGAATGTTGTAGTTTCTGTGCTTTGTATCTGTCTAGCGTTATTGTTTTTGTGTCTAACGTCATTATTTTCTGTGTTCTCGTTTTTGCCCTGTCTTTGGACTTCGATTTTTGTGAATTTCACCCCTTTGTTCCTTCGGTATTCTACTGCCGTTGTTTTCTATTCCAATACATCGGCAAACGAATACAGATGAAAAAATTATGAAAGGGGAAATTCCTGAATCAAAAATCCAAAATCAATACAATTCATATCCAACACAAATTGAGACAGCTTGACAAAGACAAAACAAATAAACAAAAACGAAAAAGAACACCACAAAGCTAAAGCTCTAGTTTTGTGAAACTTTGCAATAATGTGAGGTATCATCAGGTCTTCCGGAAGGGTAAACATGATCTGCTCAACGCAAGGCAACCGTTACACTGTCAGTGGTAAGTCTGGTTTTGCCACAGTCGGTGTTTGTCAGTCAGGTAATAAACTCTGGATCAACTCAAAGATATCTGTGAAAAGGTCTGATAAAACATGGTAACGACATTGGAATATTACTGCTAAAAACGGAAAATTCACTATTGGAAAGTCACAATCATCATGCTTGTCCTAAAGTTGTGTTTTCAGACGTCCAGCATTGTCAATGTACCAATGTCCAGGGATGATAATGATGATTGTGTATCAGTGGTCTTTTTAATTTCGATTTGATTTGGGTATATAAGATAAAAGTTATCCTAAAATTGAGGATTGTTTAATCATCTATATAATGTATGCTGAAATTAAAAGACTTGGCTGGAGTATTGTTTTTTTCTGAACTATTTTTTCTGTGAACCTGGCTTCATACGAATAAAGAAACAAATCTGCCAAAAAATGCACACAATTAGTCCCCATAGGTATCCCTAATGTCTGCTGGAAAACTTGTCCTCAAATGTCCACAAATATGCTAACAATCAAGAATTCTAGCCTTTTTGTATGAATCAGTGTGATGTTAAACAAATAGGCCCCATTATTACTTATCACTTAATATGAATATGATTTTTTCATCCTTTTTAGTACAGAAAGACTTATGTATTAAATCCTGGAGTACTGACTTGGGCTTGTCTGGTGGGAAAGTGGTATAGAGTGTAAAAAAATCAATTGTTTTGATACTGTTGCAGTGGTTGTGTTTCAGTTAAAGATAGATATTCTGATAAGAGGGCATGGATGACCTTTATCGTTAACCGTCAAACGCCTCTTTCCATCTATAGTTAACGTCAAATGGGTCAAAATTTTACCGATAATCGTCAAAACTATTTAAGCGTGATTCGTGAAATTACTTGAATTTCGTAAAGTTATCGTGAATTGTATAAAAATATCTTCATTTGTCAAAACATATTATTGTAGAAATATCTGGCAAATATATCGTAAGGGCAAAAAATTTACCGTTAACGTCATTTAGCGTAATTTTTTACCGTTAATTCTCATACGGGCAGACCCATTCATATTCTCTGATAAGTCTTTTGAGTTTTTGATAATCCATATCTGGTTCCTCAACTTGTTGAGAATAACTTTTCACCATAAATTGGTGGGCTATCTTTGACTGCAGTAAGTAATGAGGTGAGGAACTTATGAAAGGGTTTTTGTTGTGCCTTTTGCAGACCCAACAATGTATCTCTGTTTGTCAGGGCATTTATGTAACTTAAGGTTGTTATTCTCTTCACTTAAATTGATACCAAAAGAAGACAATACTGATTTGTGATTGTATAGTATGTCCTTCCTGTTATGTTGGAGAGTTTGTATGTGGGGTTAGTGGGATTGCAAAATGAATTGTTAATGCCCATCTCATTCACTAAGCAGTCAATGTAGAGGCTTTTTGTACATGAATGTGATGTTGTTTTGAGCTTTGTCATGTAGAAAGGACAATATCTTATCTACATCGGGATCTTCGAATATGCTTTTTGAATTTGGGTCGTAGATGTCCTCAGGCGCCTCATTCAAGCTACAATCTATGACTTTATGTACCTGATTCAGTCGGACAGTGTTTAAACTTTTTCCTTCTCTCTCTTAGCCTATGTTTGGCATAATAAATATTCCCCCACTGCACCCATCAGTATTTTAAAGTCCTGTTTCCAATTGATGGTATGCGGTTAATGTTATTTTGGACCTTTTGTGAATGAATCACGTAGTTTCTCACTGTTTACGTTGTTGAGTTCCCCGATTAATACGGGACCAGTAGGCGCGTATATAAATGGGGAAGAGAGACAAGAGTAATCATGTGGCTTTGATTTGAAGTCATCAATTTGGACATCCTTAAATACCCTTATGCGATTGAAGATGTTAGTTTCGATTGGTTTAGAATGTGTATAAGGTATCAGAGGAACTGTTTGGTCTTGAAAGTATGGGAGTATCTTACATTAAAACATGGCAACAATTATATGATTTTTAGATCTAAACGTTTTTTTCGTAGATTATTTATATTAACGGCATTAAGGAAAAAAATTGATACATCATTTACTGCAGAGAATCAGCTCCTATATCCAGTAATTTTATACCGGAAACTCTACATAAAATCTTCTTTAATTATACTTGGACCTATTGATTACACTTTTCAATGGGTAATTTAATTGATTCTGTCTACAATATTAAAATATGACAAAAATCTGTCGTCAGTTATTTTATATGAAAGATAAACAACAAACATATTGTCAGCTTTCCAGATATGTTCCATGTTAAAATGCTTCTCACAAATTCAGAACTTGGACTTCTTTTCAAAACTTGATAACAAAAAAGAATGAACAAGGATTTATCATTTTTATATTTTTTGGGAGATATTATTCGGGTCTGTCCATTACACCTTATATATTTGATTAAGATAGAAACAAGAAGGGAAACGGGGAATGTGTCAAAGAGAAAACGACCCAAAGCGGAGTAATATCAACTCAGAGCCACCATAAGATCTTCAATGATTGGTGAGAAAACCCCACACCCAACGGTAGGTCGGAGTCGGCCCCTGAATAAAGAGTAATCAAGTTCAGCGAAATAAACATCATCTTAGACTCCTATAGACATAAAGTAAACTAACTAGAAAAAAGACAAGACACACAAAGGCTTAATAAATTTCCTGACTTAGGACAGGCGCAAACCTGCTGCGGCGGGGTTAAACTAGTTTTATTAGGCCCAAACCTTCCCCCTAGCCAATGTGATAAATCAAAAAACAATCGTAACAACAGTAAAATTCAGTTGGCAACAGGACTGAGCCAATTGTGAAAAAATGGAACTGAAAGAACTAAATATACGGACATAAACATGAAATCACAAGAGACTACTAGCAGTTACCTGACATACAAGCTCCAGACCCATTACCAACTGACAAAGTAAGTTATGTACCCCCAGTATACATCTTCCACCAAGATCCCTTCCTGTGAGGAGTTTAGGATAATGATTTCATGCATATACCGGAATACATAACCCGTGTCCATGCAATACAGATTTTAGAAATTTAGAATGTGTTTAGTTAAAATGCAAAGACTCTATCAAAACATCAATGTTAATACCAAAGGCCATACGTAATGACTTGACGACAATACCGTAATTATAACCCTTATGAATGAGACGATTTAAAGGTTTTATAAGTTTGTTGGGCGAGTTTAATTATTTTTTACTCTTATGTATAATATTACCGTAAAATAAGGGATGTGAAATACCAGCCTTGTTACCAAAGAGCATGTTACCAGAATAAACATGAACGTTGAAATTTCAAACGCACGTGACATTGACTTTTGTCATTTTTTCAAATGAAATATAAATACAAATATATCATTTAATACGAGAAAAGAAAATGTATCACATGAAAAAAAAACGTGGCAGTCTGAACCATCTTTCTATTATAATCAAATTTTATACGTTGAATGATTGCTTAATTTGAAAATTATAATTAAAATTAAAATAACATTAAAATCAAAATGTAAAAATCAGCAATGCCAATTAAAAAATATCTATTTTTTTATTATCCAAACTGGGGTCATAAAAGATGTTTTGTTTTAAAGCTCCTATGTTTCAGATATATACATATCAGTGATACGTAATTGACGGAATGATACAATCCATAAATGGTGTATGCAATCAGTTTAACAAGTATACATTTGTATCTTGCAGTAGAATGTGCCTACATACATCAGTCATGGATCCGTTCTGTTTCAGTGACTTATCAGTGATCAGTCGGTAATCTGTCAGTCAGCAATTCGTCGAACAGATCTTATGCATGAAGTATATTATTTTTTGGCTCAAATGCGGTAAAAGGTTATATATCATAATATATTAAGACATTACATAGACAGTACCCAATAAATACATAGCACAAAAAAAGAAAAAAAAATGGGAACAACTGTAATTCGCGTTTTAGTAGTCTGTACATAAAGGTGATAATCAGCCGATGCATTGTATGCAGCAATGTAAATTACATGTACACTTGTATGTAAAGACTCATTTTCTTTGTAATCATAGAAAAACGCAGGGAAACGGGGAATGTGTCAAAGAGAAAACGACCTAAATTGGAGTAAAAACAACTCAAAGCCAACATAAGATCTTCTCCTTGCATATAATACTATATATTTATATATAGATCTCAATTTTATTTCGTAGAAATATATGAATGTAATTTAGATTTGTAATTATAATAAAGATGACATCACTGATGAATGAATATACACTTAACACTGAGTAGAAAATATGTAATTGATGACACAGTGGTTCTTGTGTGCATGGCAGCAAGATTAAGGTATGTTTATTATACTATAGGGAAACGGGATAGAGAAAGGGGAGGTTTGGGTACCCAAAAGCCGGTTTAACCCTACCGCTGGCTGCTGCCAGTGCCGGTACCAAGTCCGGCTATCCCGAGTTTCTATCGGTATCTATGTTCGTCTTTTGTCATTTTATTGTTTTTCTTGTGCCGTTCCCTGGTTAATTGTGACATGTGATTGTAATGTTCGGCCATTGTAAGTGTTTCCTGTTATTTTCCCTTCATTAAATGATACATTGATATATATCCAAGACTATTATATAGATATAAAACGTATTAACCAAGCCACTGTTTGCCACGATTTGTATCCAGGTAAAGGCATCAAAATTGCACTTTTGAGAGTTCTTTGCTCGTTTTACAGATTTAAACAAATCCATTGTTAGTCTTCAAAGATATTTTGATTCGATCTGCACTGAGGACAAATAAGTTGTCGAAATGGTCATATGCGGACACCAAATTTACAGTTACATCGGTATTTTATTCTTTACTTTCAAATCGTATCATTCATCATCTCCGGATTTCCAACACATTAAATAAAATGATTGTATTTAATAGTTAACAGTTTATATTGCTTTATTGCGGCTTACACAAAGAAGACTTTGATTAAAGTAAACATTTTAACCTTACAATGAACTTCATGATGATCTTAAGTCTTCCACAAAATCGTTTTATACAGACCGAAATTTATGCATTGTATCGACCAATATTGAAAAAAAAAAGAAAAACAGATTCCCTTTCTGTGACTAACAGCACTGCAAAATTTTAACTGTTTTGTAAATACCTTCAACATTAACTTTTGTTCCATGTTGAGTAAAAATTGTCTTTCTTATCTATTTGTGGGAGACTGACAATCATTCAAACACTCGAGTCAGATGCGGCATTGATTTGATTTTTAGTATGAATCAATCTTTTCTCAGCCTAATAATCGTAACGTTATAACTGATTCACAAATATCAAACATATTCTATTCACTTCCACGTGTATAGACTACCCTTTCAATTTTTTGAACAGAATGTATTTCTTGATGATATGGTGACCTTAATATTTTTTTCCGATCACAACCAATATACACGTCGCCAATGTTGCGATTTTATTTTCATTCTGGCGACAAAAAAAATCGTTCCTGGCGAATTTTTTGGCGACAACGTTTTTCATATCAACCTTCCGGTATTTTTCATTTTTTACAGCTTTTAGTTGAAACCTGTCATGATTTTTGTTGTTTCAAACAATCATAAGTAATAATTTAATGTCAATTCATAGCCTCTGGCAACAATTGAAGTCCACTGATTATTTCTGGTCATCTGTTGATTACTTTATTTTTACCTGTCGATCGATGTGTTTACCTTTTGAAGTGTTTACCTGCGCACGTGCCAAAATAACTTGTGACAGATACAAGCCCAATCAAAGGAACTGAAAAAGTAAATTTTTATATTCTTCATTTTTTCGTTTATTATCACTTCTTATTTTCATAAATGTTCACGAAAACAAATAGATTAAATTATGCAATTATGGAGTTGAGTTACTTCCCCTTTTTATGTTGTGAAAACGAAATTAAAAAGGCTTTTGTGTGTTAATTTTTACTTAAAACTGTATATCAATTCTTGTTAAATGAAAAATTGAACTCCTTTAAAGAAATTATAATGGAGTTTAACAAACTATATGCAAATAATTGCAAATTATAACTTTTATTGATATAATGAAAGTTTAACTATTTATTTGAAACTTGACATTAGTGATACTTTACTACACAAACTCTAAATCTCTTGTTAAAGGGATTATAACATCTTTACCCCACAGTAGGGACTTACCTTATAGACTATGATAAACTACGAATACCCCAAAAAGTCTTGTTGAGCAAATGATTCAACCTAAAACAGCAAAACATGTAAATGATTAAAGAAAAAGAATAAAACATCTATCTGCAGATGAATCATTAACGACCTTGAGATTAAAGGAAATAACTATGAAAAGTTTCAAAATAGTACACGCAAAAGGCACAAAAGTCCATGATCCATCTAAAAAATCAATAGGGTGCTTCCTAATTGGCGCCAAATTTTTTCAATTGGCAACAAAAAATACAAGTTGGTGATGTTTTGGCGACAGATATTCAGAAGCCAGAGCCATCCCTGATTAAAATTTTAAATCTGGTCTGGTTTTCAAAGTAGGATAACGGAAAAAATGAATACGGACATTTACATTTTGTATTTTTTTTTAATGACGGCTTTTCACTTCAGACTTTATTTTTTTATTATGAAATTTGCGGAATTTGATTTCTCTGGTATTTCCCTTAATTTAACATTCGGATATTGTTTTGTCTAAAAGCTAGGAAATTATATCAGGATTTTATGAAACTTGTTAGGTGTCTCAATTTGATTTATAAAAGACATACATGAAATGAAAAGTGGGGGTCCGTGTGCAAAATTCTTTAAGCCAATGAACTGGAGAAAACCAGAGGAGTTCCAAAATGTGACACAAATTTAAAAATGTGATAAGAGCAACCCCAAGTATTTTGACATTATCAGTCCAATTGGTTTTGTCTACAAACCAGTCGCATCTACAAATAAAAGTGTATGAACAAATAACAAATAAAAAGTCAGGTCATAATGCAAATCGACTGGCCGAAAGCAGTTCAACTGCAGAATAGTGTTACATGCAGTAAAAAGTCCTTTCTTTATATCCTAGAAAGCAGCCCTTCTCGACGTTATGAAAACTATACATAACGGGGACCTTTACCAACCTTTCCATTGGTAATCAAAAACTGTTGCCCTGTTGGTACTTTCCACTCTTAATTTTAGTCTAAATTTGTTGAGCTGATTAACTTTATCTTGTCCTGACATAGCTGAAATAATGCTCATCGAAATCTTAATTTATACAATAAACTGGTACTTAAAATAAGTTATTCCAGAATGCATCATTTTGTTATATGCGGAATTCTAGAGTTGACTCCCTTTCTCCATATGTGCTAATTTTGTTTATATACATACAGGAGTAGTTAATATGGGAAAAAGCCGCAGGTTTTTGAAAACATGTTTTCAAAAACCTGCGGCTTTTTCCCATATTAACTACTACCTACGGGACTATAGAAAAAAACAAACATGTAAGATTTGTTATTCACTACAGTTGAGACGGGTAAAACGGGCTAGATTTTTAATAAGGTCTTAGTTCACTCACATTTTTTACGTTGCTTGCAGTTTAAGCATCTCATAAGTAAAGCAAAAATCTTATAGGTTTTACTCTTTTTCCAACGCTCAAGACTCTTGTTTAACCTGTTTAAGACACTGCTTATAAACTCTATCATTTTTATATAAGAAAGAAAAATAATAATCCAGTAATAAAAAATGTTTAGGGGAACACAGTTCTGTGATCGATATGAGTATTGTAACTTTTTACTAGACACTCCCATAAGAACTCCACAAAATGGGCAAGCACAAGTCAAAACGGATTATAAATTTAGCATAAACGATAGGGCTTCGTTTTATGATTGGTACAATGGGTATTTTTTGATCAAGTTCAAAGTGGATAAACTAGCTGACGGAGCAGCACCGGACAACGACACAGTATCTGTTATTTCAGATGTAACAAATTTTCTTAGTCAAATGACAGTCCACCAAAACGGAAAAACAGTTTACGACTGTAATAATTTATCTCTAGCAAATCACGTCAAATCATTGCTTACGTTTTCAGACGGATATGTGAGTAGTGTAGGCAAAAACAGCTTTATTTACCCAGATAATGTTACAAACGCTGTTGATGCTAATACAGGGTTTAAGGCGAGAACAACGTTAACTAACGCACGAGCAGAAATAACAGCGTAAATACCATTAAATAGATTTTCTTTCTTTGCCTCGTTGGAACAAAATCTTTTACCCCCGAAACAGATGGGAATTACAGTAGAAATAAACAACGACAATTATCTATTATACAAGACTGATGGCACTGATGATGGAAGAGTTGTAATTACACATTTTGAACTTTGGATTCCTAGACTAAAATTAAATTCTGTTGGTTTAACGGGTGTGTTACAAAATTATATGAAACCAAGACGATGGACATACTTAAGAGAATCCATTCACACTAATATCTCGAGTCAATCTGTTGAAGGGTCGTTTCGTATTACAACAGGAATAAAACACCCGAAACACGTAATTGTGTTTTTACAAATAAACGGGATCAAGAACAAAATCCTCTGTTACTTGATACATTCAAATTAAACGCAGCAGACGCAAATTGTACCCTCCTGACAGCAAGATTAGAGGTTGGCGCCGGCACGTTTTACCCGGAAACAGGATATAGTTCAAATCAAATCAGGAGAATCTTCAGAGATGCTTGTAATTTTAAACCCAATGCAAGCAACGACTATGACACCGGGAACATGCTTACCCTTAGCAACTTCGGCTCCTTGTATGGATTAATCTATTTTGATTTGACTTGCACAGACGAATCGGTGAGTATGGACAATACATCTTTGACGTTACATTACAGACTGAATCAGGCTCCAGCCGCTGCCTACCGAATCTTTGCCCTTGTACTGAACGAAGAAGATATAATTTTAGACACGGTCGGAAACGACATAATAATTATCTAGACTTAATAAAAATGAGTACCGCAGGTAGTAAATACGTTAACTATAGTCTTGGTTTATCCGAAGGTCAGAGAAAGAATTTAGCTAAAGCATACAAAAACACATCTTGTCTAACATTAAGAGTAACAAACAACCAATTAACAGGTGATATGCCGCTAGCGCTAACACAAACACAAATAAATAAAATACAGAAAGCAAAGGCCTCTGGTACTGGTACAGACCTAAAAATTAGCAAGACACAAATGTCGAAGCAGTCACAAAACGGAGGTTTTCTTGGAGCAATTTCTAAACTTGCACTTCCGGTCATATAGACAGTGGCATCCAAACTGTTACCTGCCCTTGGCATCGGAGCGGCCTCTGCTCTAGCTGAAACCGGGGTGGAAAAGGTGCTTGGTTCTGGTTTAACAGCAGACGTACCACATAATAAAAGTAACACATTATTACGTAAACCCTACGTTGACCACCTAACAAAAACACAGAAAGAGCAATAAGAAATAGCACTCAAACAGAAAACAGGAACTGGTCTTAGAATCACAAAAAGACAACAGACCGTTGGATTCCTTGGTATGTTAGCCAGTTTGGCAGTGCCGTTACTAACCGGTTTATTAGGCAAAGGACTACAAGTTGAACGCCCGGGTAGAGGACTAGAAGTAGACAGCGTACGCAGACCCTACGTCATGCAAAAAAAGTGCCTACGGCAGACACTTGATCCGCTAACTAACTTTGATATTTTAGACTGGGTTGATAAACTACGTATTACCTCTTTTAGAGGAGTCTACAGCAGGGACAATCTTCCACTAAAACGAAACAAGAATGAGTGCGGCGTCCTTAATTTGGACGATAAAAGTGGTGCCGGCACGCATTGGGTGTGTTTGGACTTCCGTGACAAAAGAAATATTTACTTTGATAGTTATGGTTTTTCACCACCACAAGAATTTATTGACTATATAAAGGGTAAATACAGACGTAGCACAATCCAGTACCAACACAAACTAAGTGTTCTATGTGGCTACTTCTGTCTATTCTTTCTACGAGAAGCACAAGAGAAAGACATCTACGATATAATGTACAAAGACCTTAGTGCCCGCGGCATTCCGACGGATGCAATAAAAAATGAAATACTATTAAAAGAGTACTTCAAATAATGAGATACTGCGTAAAAGAGAAAAAAGTCACGGAGTCTCTTTCTCCAAGGGTCGTACAATTATCCAACGGTAAGTTCATAGAATACAGCACGTGTGCCAGCTGCAAAATCACGAAAATCAAGTTTGTGCGTGGCACCGCCGGATCCACAGGCGGTAAACTTGACATACACAAGGCCATCAAACCTATAGTGCCGAAGGGCGGAATTACTCTCCCAGGAACGAATTACTATGGGCCTTATAATTCACTAGACTTACCCACCAAGAACAAATTAGACAAGGTTTGTAGGAGTCATGATCTTTGTTATGATGCGCAGATCGACAAACAAAAATGTGACAAGAAGATGATGTCTGACCTGAAACAAGTAAAACCATCATCAGTCAGTGAAGCTGTAAACAAAAAGATAGTTCAGGGTGTAATAGGAGTAAAAAGCAGACTGGGACTCGGTGTAAAAAACTAGCAGAAGAACTACATAAGTAAGCAAAAAGAAAGTTTCCTCTCAGACAAGTAAGAGTATCACATGTCGATGACACCTGGAGTGCAGATCTCGTAGACATGCAAGCTTATTCCAGGGGTACAAATACTTACTAAATGTGATTGACGTATTCAGCAAATACGCTTGGAGCGTTCCACTAAAATCAAAGACAGGACAAGAAGTGGCTATTGGATTCGAGAGCATACTGAAAGAGGGAAGAACTCCAGAATTACTATGGGTCGATCAGGGATCAGAGTTTTACAACCAGAAGTTTAAGACACTCCTAGAAAACTACAAAATAAGAATGTACCACACTTTCAACCAGGGAAAGGCTGTAGTAATAGAGCGCTTCAATCGCACACTCAAAGGTAAGATGTTTCGCTACTTTTCCGCCAATAACACCTACAATTATATCTCAGTACTTCCACAATTAGTAGAGCAGTACAATAACACGAAGCACTCGTTAATCAAAATGAAACCAGTAGAAGCAAGCAAATCCTCCGTTTACTCAGATACGAAGGAAACTCAGAGTAAACCAAAATTCAAACTAGACGACAAGGTCAGAATATCTAAAAAGAAAGGCACGTTTGAAAAGGGTTATACACCCAACTGGACCGAAGAGGTATTTACTATTTCGACGATCCAGTACACAGAACCAATAACTTACAAGATCACGGACTTGAATAACCAGCCAATAGAAGGAAGCTTCTACGAACAAGAACTCCAGAAGACAGATCAAGAGACATACAGAATAGAAAAGATTATCAGACGGGATCATAAAAATAGAAGAGCATTTGTTAAGTGGAAAGGGTATTCAGAAGACTTTAACTCCTGGATTCCGATGTCGGACTTGCAGTCTCTGAGATAGTCTGAGATAGTCTCTATTCATCGCACAACCAAGCAAATACTTCTCGAGTCTTTAGTACTTCTAGTAAATCTCTGCGCACCCACACTTTAAAGGGGACAGTACAAATGTACGATCCTTTCTTTCTCTTGAATATTTACTATATCGAAAACTCCGTTTGGTAGTCCTCCTAAAGTTATCACTGAATCACTATTCATCTTTTTTTAACTGATTTTTATCATATAAATTACACTAAAACTTAATTTCGACCTCGATTACATTTAGTGAGGTCATTTGAGAAACTAGCCAAACGATTCCTGTTGGGGCTATAACTCCAAAGAATATTTCGTCGTTCTTTTCAAACGTATGACTCATTTTTATCTCAAACTGATTATGACCATTGATGGATTTCCTGGTCTCTAGAATTTCGGTGCTAGTTATTGGTGTCGTCCCTTTTTTGTAACATGAGATGTACGAAGGAGTGCCTACGGCAGTACCCGTGATACCCGCGACGCACAAACGGACAGTAAATGTGGTTGTACACTTATCCTTGAATTTTATCCACTGCTGAAACCCATCCCCGGGTGAGGTTTCTTGCGTATAACTTTTAAACCTTTACAGATAGTATGGTCATGTAACATATCAAATTAATCAGCAAGAAGCGACCTTCAATTTGATCCCAAGGTCAAAGTTCATAAAGGTCATCGGTCAAGGTCATTACCAAATTTTAGTTTTTTTTTATCGTAAAATCTTTAAAACGATGAGAAATGGCTTGTCTAATATATTGGAAACAATGTGTGTCTCATCAAGATGATTTTAAATATGTAACGTAACAAAACATAACATAAAACATAACATTAACTGGGAAAGACCTTGCAATTGTTCTCTGAACAATTGTCCTTTTAATTTTTTATTATTATTATTTTTTTTTTTCTGTCACTTTATTTTAGTCGGTATTATGTTTGAAAACGTTGTGATTTTGCACTGCAAAACCAGAATTTTAAGCGTGCGCGAGACGTAAATAAGTAAGCCTATAAGTGTTTCCGATCTCCGCAATATCGAATCCGAATATGAGTCCTGGAGGAAAATGAAACTGCAGCGTAATATTACACTTAACTTTTCCCGGACCAAGTTTCGACTTTAAACGCGAAATTATTAAGATAAAATATGTAGTGAGCCTTTTCGTTAATTCTTTCTTATCTGATTATGATGGGTTTTATTCCTGATTATTTGAATACATTGTGAATATTGCAGTGATTATGTGATTTTTAGACCCCGTCTTGAATATTTGATTACCGTATGGTGTAAAACTATAATACTATTTCTATGCCCCCGTGAATCGAAGATTCGGGGGGCATATAGTTTTTGGTCTGTCTGGCTGTTTGTTTGTCTGTTTGTCTGTTTGTCCACAAAAAACTTCAACATTGGGTGTATCTTTTGAATTGCAAGTGATAGGTCTCTCATATTTTGCATGTGTATTCCTTCCTTCCTCTTGCTTCATTATGTTTTCTGTTTTGCTTTGATTATGCATATATATGCTTATGTGTGTGTGAGTGTGTAGTGGAAGGTTGGGATGGGGGTACTGACATTTGTAGGCAGTGCTAGGTTGTTTTGTCTACAAAGGGAATACACAGATATTTATTCATATTGTTGGCTAGCTACAAAGGAACAGTGTGGGCATAGACATATATGAAGATGGGGCGAATATTTGGGTTATATTGATTTGTAAATTATTAATAAATAATTACATTTCATGCATATTCATTTGAATTCCGTCAATTGATAGGTGAACACCGATCACGTGGTATATCAATTTGAAGTTGCAATTCCCATGAAACACATTTGACCACATGTTCACGTGGCGGATTAATTTGTAGAAATAGAATCCCAATATACATGATGTACTTTCCTGTTAATACATTGTGTTTTTTTACATTTCGGTTAAAATGTAATTTTAAGAATAGAATGCATTATTTTGAAGTTTCATAAGGATTATGAAATTGTTGATCGGGCGCACATTTTCAACATGAAGCGCTACCACGCTTCATTAAAAATGTGCTTCGGTCAACACTTTCATAGCCTAATGAAACTTCAAAATAATGCATTCAATTCTTAATTGAATTGACTTCGTAGAATAGTAAACAACAGCAAGAGATACATACATGAAACTTTAATGATAAACACACAATTTATTTAAAAAATAAATCTGTATGTAAAGGTGTTCTTTATCGGTATTTTGAGATTTCTTAAAAAAACTGTCCTGTGTACATCTTATGTTATCTTCCGGTGTACACGAAAGAATAAAAATGAAAGCAATGCTATTTACTTTCCCAAATAAAAGGTAACAATATACAACAACTCGGCTGAATTATATGATAAAAAAGATTCTCTTCAAAATATCACACACACACAGAAAAAAAAAACATCCCGGAATAAAAAGTACGGATGGTTTGCATCAATCTCCGAAACAGAGGTGCATAGCTCTTCCTACGTCAGACATCACCTCTGCCACACCTTGTCCTCCATATTGGATTTACCACGCCCTTTTCACAGTGACGTCGTATACATCCTGACGTATTTCACACTGTGAAGTCATGAAAATCGGCCATTTTGAGAGGAATCTCTCCTTCCGGTGTGGCAGAGGTGCTATCTGACGTGGGAAGAGCTAGACACCTCTGTTTCGGAGATTGCGTTTGCATCGTCATAAAACATTGGTCATAAAAGTGTGCAAACAGAAATTCATCAAATTAAATCTCAAAATGTCCAAATCGAATGAATATTTAAAAAAATACTTGCTGATTATGTCTTTACTCAACAAATTGGATTACTGCACTGGCATATAAAAACAGCATTGGCGTTTACCATTTGTTTAGGTAGTTGAAAAATGCCAGATTTATCAGACTTGTATTTGAGGTACAAGACATCATCGTCGTATTTGATAAAACATTTATAATGCTTTGACGATGTCTGACAGCTTTGAATATTTGATCACATAATTCTCAACTTCTCAAAACGTTTTTTTTTCGATAAAGGATGTGATACTAACAACTTATAAAGCCAAGCGCTCGATTTTGTATGACGAGATTTAAACTTTTTATGGCATGCGTTCGAATTCATGGAATTATGTCAAGCACTCCACTGAGTATGTTCATCACTCGACTTGGCATATCGAGAGCTCAACTTAGTAAAAAATACCGAGGCTTCATTCCGTGTATGGCACTCGGTAGATGTCCTTCGTACTGGATTTGGCTTTCTATTTCGATCTTTTTGGTAATGAGTACTTCTTTTATTACAACTTTTGGATTATGGCTTTCCACATCATTTGATTTTAATGCTGCTGATGAGGGGTTACTCCTCGAAACACGTGTTCAGCTTAACGAAATTTACTTTTTTTTTTTGCAACTTCGGTATTTTTTGTTTTTAGTATGTAGAGATCATGTTTTTTTTAATGTTCGAGTGCACGAATCGTTATCTGGACATTAAGTCATGCGCTTGATTAAGTAAGTCGTGCTCACTTCACTTGAGTCATGTAGTTGGTCGTTCCACATAGTATGTCGATCGTTTTCTCATCAACATATGATTTTGGCGAATCCATGGGTACCAGGGGGGTGGTACCCCCTTTTCTGGGAAATATTTAAATTCTATTTAGGTAAAAATTGACAAAAATGGGGAAAACAATCAACTAGAACCCATTTTTTCTGGTGCCCAATCGGAACACTTTCATTTTCGAAGTGTTTGAAGTCCTGCTGTGAAAAAAATTGCCTATTTTCGAAAACTTGATTGCCTAATATCTGAGCTGTGAATAAAAAAGATTGCATATTTTTGAAGACAGGATCCGCCAGTGTAAGAAGTCGTGCTGTGAAAAAAAGATTGCCTAAGGGTAACGCCATATTTTAACCTATATCTTCTATCTTCATTATAAGTACAAATGATCTGCAAAATTAAAACTTCCTAACATATGTAGCCGATTATCAAACTGCAGGTCGAGATGTACCCTGGGTGAATATCAAAATCTTTATCACATACACATCTCCAAGTCTCCAATATAGATACAAACAGCATGTATTTGCAACATAAAATACTTCCTGGCATAAAAAAAACAACACAAAAAACAAAAAACAAAAACAAAAATGAAAATAAACAAAAACATTTGGAGCTGCGAGAACAAACTATGTTCCAGACAGCAAGTCCCGATGTTTCTATGTTCTCATGCTATCGACCATATTGGATAAGGTGCAAACTAGTCTGAAACTTTTTTACAGGGGTCCATCTAAGTATCATTGTGACCAAGTTGATTCAGAATGGCGAAAGAATTTTTAAGAGATATTTTGAACGTTTTTTTCAGATTCAAAATAAAAAAATAGTAAAGGTGCATTACATGATTCCCCGCCACGTTTCACAAAATTTCTAAGTTAAAAGGGGCATAACTCCACCACTATATGTTCCGCTGAATTCAAAATTATACTTGGCCTGTGTTTTGTGGTAAACAATTTACTTACCAAGTTTGAAGACAGTATGTTATTTCATTCACAAGTTATCAGTTGGAACCCTAAAATTCGAAAATTTCACAATTTCAGGGCAATAACCCCAGAGCCCCTTTGACCTCTGAACCCAAAATCAAACTTGAACTGAGGTTTGTGGTAAATAACTTACATACCAAGTTTGAAGACCTTGTGTTATTTCATTCACAAGTTATCAGTCAGAAACCCTAAAATTCGCAAAATTTCAAAGTTTCAAGGGACATAACTCACAAACCCCTTGGACCTCTGAACCCAAAATCGAACTTGACCTGAGTTTTGTGGTAAAAAACTTGCATAGCAAGTTATCAGTCGGAAACCTTCGGGGGATGGACAGACGGACGGACGGACACACGACTGAGTGTATCACATTATACTTCGCCACTTCGTGTGGTGGGGTATAAAAAGTTATAAAAGATAAAAAAATATATCACCTTACTATATAATGGTAATAAAAAGATTTGGTGACATCATTAATTACATCGCAAAAACTCCTATATGGTCCAAGGTTTAACTATGTTCCATGGGACAGCCAATATGGATTGGGTGTAAACCGTGCGACCACGTTTGCCTCAAAATAGCCCAGTGATCTAAGAAGAGATCTGTGAAAGGGGTTTAGGGAAATTCTTAATTGTAGAAGCTGTCTTTAGATTGGGATTTTCGCAAAGCTATGTTTTAATCTAAAAAAAATGTTTTGTTCTGGCGATCATCTTGGATGAAGTGCGGATTTGATAGGAGACCATACTTTTGACCTAGATTGGTTCCTTTATGTCCTGTACTCTCAGCGGAGATTTTTTAATGAAGACTTTACGACAAACGTTTTGACAGTCGACAGTCGCCAAGTGATTACAATAGCCAAACATAGCTAGCCAGGTGAGCTATTAGACAATCTTGCATCACTACTATTCCAGAAGAGACAACGGATAGATCTACGAAACAGAGATTTTTTTCTTATGTTGGTATTGAATGGCACATATTAGGATAATTAGTAAAAAACAAAATTGAATTCAAAAGAAAACTGACTATATTGAATAGTTATAGCATGCTATTGAAAAGGTATCAACATAACTTTGTTGTTCTCATTATTTAAGAGTTTCCTTGTTCTCACAAAGATGGCTTGAGTAGTAAATTTTGTGAATATTTACTAAAATTAATCGTTTTTCAGTAAATAATCTTTGATCACATCTGCCAAAAATAGAACATTTTGTAATTACTTGATTCTCAATACATCCAAAGAGATGCCTAAGCAGTGTAATCTGTCTGTAAAGTTTATGAGTTAGAGGTACAACCAAGTCCTTGGTGGCAGGACTTGGTGGCAAGGAAATTTCAGTATTTACATCTGTCACCCAAACCCCGTTGGTTTTCAACATTATATATATAGACCATTTATTTCTTAACTCTGTATTAGCGATAATATTCACGATTCGGGTGTAGGTTATCAAGTTTCAAAGCTGTCTGAATTTTATAGATCAACTGAAAATAATCTGTGAGGACGCAGACAATTGATTTATTATTTAATTTTGCTCTTTCTGAACAATACATCTAATCTTTGTTTTCGATGTGGTTACGTACAAGTTTATGCGAAGATTGAGTGCATTTCTTGTCTCACCAATATATTGTTCTTTACAGACAGAACAGCTAACCAGATAGATGACATTGGGTGCTTTACATGATATCTGTCCAAAGATTTTGAAACTATCACCGGTAGCTGTACTTTTCAGTCGTGGAACTGTATTTACGCAATTTACAACGTCTATCACGACATGTTGTAAACCGACCTATCTCGGCCGAAATTAGTTTAGCTCTAATCAGAATGTCTTTCAGATTCTTGGGTCGACGAAAAAATACAAGTGGGGGTTCTTGGAAGAGGACTTTCTTTTTGGGTGACGCATTGAGAATAGACATACATTCGCGGAATATATCAGACAGGTGTGGCAGCTTGGGATGGAAGGAAGTCACCCACTGGATACGAGAAATTGTCTTCATCTTGCCCTGATACAGTAATAATTGAGATCGATCGATTCATGACACTTTTTGGATTGTTTTTAACATCTTTTTCTTTATAGCCCTTGTTAACAAGATGTTGTTTAAGTTCTTTGCTCCTTTGTTTAAATGTTTGTTCTTTTGAGCAGATACGTCGTATTTGAATTGACAGACCATACGGTACCGCATTTATACAATGTCGGGGGTTTCAACTACTAGGGAGCAGGTAATCGTGTGCATCGTTTCGTTTTGAATGCAAGTCAAAATCAATTTGGCCTTTGACAAGAGTAGATGTTGTATCGAGGAGTGTTTTCGTTGTTTCTGAGATGGTTACGGTGAATTTGATGGACGGGTGATACATATGTAGTTATTAATAAATTCAATGAACTCATCGAGGTTAGATCTTGTATCTGTCCATTTCATTTGAATATCATCAATAAAGCGCAGCCAGCTATATGGTTTATATGGTGCATCCTGTCACCAGGGATGGGGTAATTGTAATGTGTAATTGTAATTAATTACAAATTTTGGTGTAATTGGAAGCAATGTGTAATTGACAAAAATTTTAATTACATGTAATTGTAATTTAATTAATTACTTACCAAAAAAGGGTTGTAATTTCAATTACTTTTTCAATTACATTATATTACATATACATGCTTAATAAGAGTGGATGGCTACCTCCTATTCAAGAAAGTTCAGATAATTTCTACACAAAATATTATAAGTCTATGACTTGGTATTTTTAATATACAAGAATAGGCACTTTTTCTCTCTTGTTTTCAAATGTGGACATTGTGCAAATTAATGTTTCCTCTGATGCATTTTTCAGTTTTTATATGTTTTAATAGAGCAACTCTTGATGTCAAATTAATTGAAATAGAAATTAAATTTAAAATTATTGTTGTATAAACAGTTAAAAATATGTTTATTGAATTTTATTATAAATGCCTATAGCAATATGGCTTCTAATCAGTTGTTTGTCATATTTACTTTTGTGTCAGTGACAAACAAGACTTGATTAGTGTCTAATTTGAAATGATTAATGCCTTTAGGCATTATAATCAACCTTTTAAATACCGGTACATGTACAAAGTCTCAAATTTTAATGAGTATAAAAACTTTCTATTATCTGTCATCAATGTACCTATGAAACAGTAATTTTTTGTTAAAATGTTGATATACTCAAAATAAAAAAAATCTTTGACATGAAAATTATTTTAAATTTCAATTTATTTTATTCTTGTTGATATGTCATTTTGATATACAGGTGAATATTAAATACAAGTTAGAAACAAACTTTAATTGTTAAAACAATACATCCCACTGTTTATTTTTGCCTATAATTAAAAGTGGGCAAACCAGGATGACACCTTTCTAATTAAATGAATGTTCTGTTTAAAATGTCTGCCGAGCTTTCATAAATATTTTACTCGCACGTTCAGGTAATAGTTATACATGAAAGTTAGATACATGCCAGCTGCCTGCAAATTAAGGAAATTCAACATAACTCCAAATATTACCGAGTTAACTTGCCAGTCAGTTAATAACCACCCCACAGTAGAGAGAATTGTCTGATATGTTTAGGCTAGAGGACAATACATTTGAACATTTGATGTAGATAAAGTTTATCAGCAATGGTCAATTTTTTGGTAGTTTATTAATTTTGCAATAATAGGTATGAAATGCTTTAATTCCTTCATGGCTCTTAGAGTCCTTTTCATTTGATATCATGATCAATAACTTTTGAAAATAAATAATAAAAACAAAATGTTGGCTTCAAATGTAATTTGTAATTTAATTGATTACATTTGCAAAGTAATTGTAATTTAATTAATTACATTCCAAAATCCTTGTAATTGTAATTGTAATTTAATTGAGCATTTTGGGAAAGTAATTGTAATTTAATTAATTACTTTTCAATGTAATTGACCCCATCCCTGCCTGTCACATGCGCTGTTCTAAATCCCCCATGAAAATATTGGCGTATGATGGTGCTACCCTAGTACCCATAGCAGCCCCATTAACTTGAAGAAAATTCTCGTTATCGAAAACAAAATTGTTACGTGTAAGAACTAAACTCAAAAGTTTAATAATAATAATAATAATAATAATAATAGCTTTATTTAAAGAGGGTAAACTTGTTTTATATCAAACCAATCTACCACAAGCCCCTCATAAACATATTCACAATACAAGAGTTAAAATAATATACAAAGAATAATTAGCATGATATACAAATACAATGACCATTCAAATAACATATACATTAAAATTAAGGAAGGAATCAAAAATACATTGACTTTTACATTCTCTTAAATTCAAGAGCAGATCCCGCTGTTTGAACATTTACCGATAAACCATTCCAACATTTAGGACCACTGTGTGAAAAACTTGATTTGAATAGTTCTGTCCTAGTGTTTGGAAGTAATAAAGTTTCTTTTGATTTAGATCTTGTGTAGTAATATTTTTGAGTGGTCTTAGGAGATTTTGAATATATAATGGAGCTAAATTATTCAATGAATTGTATATTAAAAGGCATTTGTGATAATCAATTCTTTTGTCAAATTCTGCAATGCGAGTTTCTTTGAACAATTCTGAAGCTGGTTTTTCAAAATTGTATTCATCAAGAATGACCCTTGCCGCTCTCTTTTGCAATTTTAAAATTTTATTTTTTAAATATTTACTACAATTTCCCCATATTGTACAGCAAAAATCAAAATGTGGTAGAATATATGCATTATAAAATATAATTCTGGTATAAAAATTAAGATATTTTTGATTCGTCTCAAGAGAGCTAGTAGCGCATTTACTTTTGAAACAAAATGACTGATATGAACAGACCATGTTAACGAATTATCTAAAAATACACCAAGCAGTTTTTCAAATGAAGTTTGTGACAAAGAAATGCCATTTATGCTTAGTTCAAGATTTTTTTTTATTGTAGAATGCTTTTGTTTTGAGGCTATACACATGAAGTGAGTTATTTCAGTGTTCAAATGCATCTCATTGTCGTTGCACCAACATAAAACAGTATTTAGATTATTATTCAATTGGCTTCTTATAAAATCAATTTTTTTTCCAGCAGCATATAAAGTACCATCGTCAGCAAATAAATGAGTATTTGAATTTTGCATATAAAAAGGCAAGTCATTGATATATAATAAAAACAATATAGGGCCAAGGACTGAACCTTGAGGTATCCCAGATTTTATATCAAGCTTGCCAGACAGGCAATTTCCAATTTTTACTACTTGATTTCTGTTTGACAAGTGTGATTTAAACCAATTTAGGCAGTCTGTCGAAAATTTGTATTGTTTGAGCTTTCTCAGTAAAATATTATGATTTAATAAATCAAAAGCTTTTGCAAGATCAAGAAAAACAACACCAATCATATTACCTGTATCAATTTCCTTTAACAACTCATCAAAATTGTGTATTAATTTGAAATCTTCTAACACGTCTACAAGATTGTTAGCAACGTGTCTATCTACAATCATTGATAATAAATGGTAGAATTGATATAGGTCTATAACAAGAGATATTGTGTTTCGACCCCTTAGTTTTGTGCAGTGGCGTAACTTTTGCAAGTTTAAACGAAGATGGAAAAATCATTTTTGATATACTCAAATTAAATATATAAGTTAAATATATAAGTTAATGGGTTTACAATGATAACAATGTAATCAGCTGACATTTTTTAAAATTTTGCGCTAGGGGTATCCAGACCAGTAGATTTATTTTCGTCTCAAGACTTTAATTGTTGTAAAACAAATTTTGTTGAGATAAAAGGAATTGGAAATGGAACGCTATCTGGAACTCTTGACAATATGAATTCGTCAAGTTTATGGTCCGAGTTTCTGTCACTCGTGTTTGCTGTAAGATTGTTCTTAGAGGCAATATTTGTAAAATGAGAATTAAATAAATTTGCTATTTCTGATTGATCTGTGACTTTAGCATCAGTTGTCTCAATAATACAAGGCATTTCCCTATTTTGAATCCCGGTAATGTCATGTAAAGATTCTAAATTTTTGAACTTTTATTGACTTCGTGATTATTTATTAAATTTGTATAAAATGATATTTTTACTTCATCTATCAAATATTTTGTTTTATTTCTCCAATGTCTGTAATTTTGGTCGTCTCTTTTCTTGTGAAAATAATCACGGTTTTTCATTGCCGTTAAAATATCTTCATTCATCCAATTACTCTGTTTTGTCTTCTTCACTCTTTTTGATATTAAATGGGCATGTTTGTTCATAACTTCACTAAATATGTTGATAAAAAATGAAAGAGCTTTGTCAGGTTTATCATATGAAAGGATATTATCGAAAGGAAAATGTTGAAGATAATTTAAAAATGAAAACTGGTCAAAGTCTTTCATAGATCTATATGATATATACCCATGACAATGTTTTGGGGACCTTCCAGAATTTCGACAAAGCGAACATGAAAGATCAAAATTGAAGTCACCTAAAATTATAGTTTCCTTGTCCTCATATTCAGCTTTTAATAACATATTTTCAAAGTTTACCAACCAATCTGCTGAACTGTTTGGTGGCCTATATATATATAGCCAATCAGTAAAGCTTCTATTGTACTTAATTCTAGATCATCTCGTCTAAAAGTTTTTAATAAATTAGATATATAAATAGCAATTCCACTCCCAACTTTTGCATTCCTGTCTTTTCGATAAATGTTAAAATTATTTATATTTATCTCTTCAGTTTGAACAGATTGAGACAAAAATGTTTCACAAATGCAAAGAATGTCCACATTAGACTGCTTTTCTGATAATAGATATATAATATACTAAAGATTCAGTGGAAGGTTATTCATAGTTCTACTAATCCACAATTGACGACTCAATTCATTTATCATGAGGTATGTTGGTGTATATATATAATATTCCATATGTCAAGGGTCAGGTCATGGTAGAGAAAAAAAGATGAAATACGATAAATATACAGGCAAAAACGTGAATGAAATGTTACAGTTTCTGATCGACAATATGTTTGACAAATTTTGAGGACTCGTTTTCCAACAGACTACATGCATAGGCACAAACTGTGCACCTCTTTTAGCTAACCTGTTACTCAAACTTATGGGATGCTAATTTCATAAAAAAAAAAAAAAAAAAAATAGCCAAATCTTTTCATTTCAGCATCCGTTATATAGATGATACCCAACAACCCTCGTTTTGTAATTGTATTCATCTTATCTATCCATAACAATTCGAAATTTTCGATACTTAAACACTTCCACGGCAGCCTTATTCCTTGACCTTCATCTTGAATATGACAATGGTAGTACACTATAAACTAGGCTGTATGACAAACGCGATGATCTCACTTTTCCAAAATTTATTTTTTCTTTGTAGCAACACTCCAACAGCGCCAGCATACGGAGTTGAATATCCCAACTCATTTCTACTCAATGACTTGTGGTCGATACAGTGACTATCTTGCTAGGGCTCAGTGCTCACAAATACAAGGTAAACAAGGGTGTGTTACCCCAAACTTTACGTTATCACTACTTTACGATTGACATCACGATCTTATTGACTGCTATAGGATATCTGTGTCCCAGATGACAACAGATCTCTCCCTTTACAGATAAGTTGGTTTTTTGCACCACTGGATATATTTGTTCTACAAAAATTGAAATTTTCAACACAGCAGATGTCTTATTAGAAGCAGAATCTGCTTACTCTACCGGTGCAACCGTTCTCACTCGTGATTTCGCTCATTTTGTTAAAGGTGTCTTCATTTTTCTTTTTTGTGCCGTACTCATATGCATGTGATGTCATTGTTTCTTTGTGTTTACGATAACTAAATACCGATGTTACGATATTCATTTGATTATTCGTTTTTTTGACTATCGGTTCGGTTCTTACTGACTTAATCAAAATCTTAAAAACAAACGAAAAATAAATACAGAAATTAAAAGGCCATTTGTTCAGAGAGCAATTGCAAGATCGTTCACGGTTTTCACTATGATTAAATGTTAGAATTGATGTTGTTCTCCAGTTCGGTCAAAAATGTAATGAAAACAAAAGTTATGAACGTTTTTAGGCTTTTGCATAACAGTTGCTAAGGACTTTTTCGAAAAAAGCTTGTTGTTCAGGATAGAAAAGTCACTTCTGGTTGGCAATGTCATTAATTTGTGGATACGGTTGCTAGGGATTTTCACGACAAATAACGTTTTGCTAGGGACCTTTAACCTTTGACCTTGACCTCATTTGGTTCGCCATATTGTAATGAACATTTTTCCTATTATATTTTCTTTATATATAGCTGACCAAATGCGCTTGATAATATATAATAGTCATCAAAAGAAACGAAACACGGATTTTATCAAAAACATTTTACTTTCTGGTAGAAAATAATAAATCATGGATAAAATATATATTTCGCACACTGGAAGTAAGATCATGCCCAAAATGCTTCTTACAATACCTGAACAACATTTGGTCAAGGTCAAGGTCATTATTCGGAATTTCTGTTTAAATTATGTAAATTATGAGTATGTCAACATCTTATACCTACCAAACAGTCACACTTTTAAACCAACTTACTTAAAAATCTGTATATATGACGACAATGTCTATCTCAAGCAAAATATACCGTATTTAGTCAGACAAAAAGTAAGTTGATCAGTTTTTCATTTTAAAAGGACATAATGTTTGACTTAGATAAATAAATATGATTCGGCAGTGCTAGTCTACATTATATGTAACTTTGAGGTTGTCTTGATTATTTATGCCTGTATAATTAGCAAAAATATTACTGCACGCAATTTTAGCAGAGTAAGATATATGACATATTTCCGATTCAAGAATAATTCTTTGGCTTTGACTATCTTTGATTTCCAAATGTCTTGATTAAATCTGCACTGAATCCACATACGTCGTCGAAATGGCCATATGCAGAAACCTCAGTCCCAGAAATTCGGTATTTTGTTATGTAATACAGGAATTTTGTCCCCTCCCGGTATTTTTTGCCTTTTAGTAATACAGTAGGGTGCAGACATAACCTCCTCCCCCCAAGTAAACTTGAGGAGCAGTCATGAGAACAGTCCTACGTTAACTTGAAATTAACTTGGAGCAGTCATAGGATCCTGATTGCTCTGACCAGTCATAGAGCCCTTACTGCTTTGACCTGACACAGAGCCGTGACTGCTCTGACCGTTCGTAGAGCCCTGGCCGCTCTGACTTGTCATACAGCGATGGAAATAAAAACGTTCTGTTTCAACATTCCAAAATAGCGTTCATCGTGTGAATTGTGTGCATACATCGTGTCATTTTTTTGCGTTCACATCGTGTAACGTGCGGTTACTCGTTTCATTCGAAATCCGCGCATTTTATAGATATATTCTCCTGCTTTCTGTACAACACATTAATTCTTATTTAATTTCTACTTTTTTAAACTCTTATACAGCTTTTTTACAACCGCAAATGTTACAAGAAAACAAACAAACAAAAAAAAAAAATACCAACATATTAATTAGTTAATTAATATATCGAACACCCCAATTAAGCGTTTCCGGCAGAAGTCCATTAGTACTAATAATGTACTTCTGGTATTGGTAAATTGAAAATAATGTGCACAAGGAATATCCCAATTGTGATATATGTTTATCAAATTTTCAATATTCACAACACCAACCAGAATTTAAAATGTCAGAGAATTATATGCCTTTAAAGCTTTAGTAGTATTCTAGGCATTGATATATTATTGAATGAAGAAAATCTGCTTTTCTCATATGTTTAAGGTTAATTTACAGCATGTGTCAGTCTTTTGGGCATCAATATTATATCAAATGGAGAATATGTGCCTTTTCTCATATGATTTAGGCGAGGTTTTAGGTTCAATTACAAGAAGATTCAATAAAGCAGGCATGGATAAAATATGCAATGGACAAAACTCTTATATCTTTTGGGTTAAATTACAGCAAGTTTCAGTATTGCGGACACGAATATTATAAGAAATGGAGAAAATGTGCATTTTCTTATATGATTTCGGTTAAATAGCATTAAGTGTTAGTATTGCGGCATCAATATAATATCAAATAGAGAAAATGTGCTCTTTCGTACATGTTTTAGGTTAAATTACAATAAGTTCAAGTATTGCGGGCATTAATATCATATCAAATGGAGAAAATGTGCATTTTGTTATACCATATAGGTTAAATTACAGCAAGTTTCAGTATTGCGGGCATAGAATTAATATCGAATGGAGAAAATGTGCCTTTTTCATGTGGTTTAGGTTAAATTTGCAATAAATATCAGCAGTGAAGGCATGGTTATTATGTTAAATGGAGAAAATGTGCCTTTTCTTATATTCATGCTGGGACTTCACGCTACACAATTTAGTACGTTCTGTATCATTCACCATGCAAATCGTGTGCGATTATCGTGGTGCTTGTGGTAGGGAATGTTGACCGTTTCCATCGCTGAAGAATTCCGACTGCTCTGACCAGTGGTACCGCCTCGTCAGACACATATAATATCTCCAGAGCTTTCGGTCGTGAACCGACCTTCTTCTGCGGAACTTTATTTTTGTAGCATAGAACAATTAAAATGGTCATAAATGTACAACGTCATGATCAACTAGTAAAGTACCGGGAAAGAGAGCGTCATGTTTTAGTATTTATTCCATATGGTTTGGTAGTTCATAAACGGTTGATACGAAGTTTTTCGATTGTATCTCTATAAAATGCATTTCCACATATTTTCTCCAGTGCCACAATTTCGTAATCTTTGACGGAATGATTTTCGGAATTAAAATGGAGTGCGACCGGGTCTAGTTTATTTCTTCTTATCAATGAAAAGTTTAATAAATGCCTTTGATAAAGTGTATCTCCAGTTTCTCCGACATAAATAATTTTTTTACATTGCTTGAAAAATATTGCATATACTACATTAGCCGTAGTACAGTTGATAAAGTTTTTAATGTTGAATGATTTTCCTTCATAATTCATGAAGGTTGAAGTGTCTCGTATCGACGGACATATCGCACAATTTTTTTCTACATGGTTCACATTTATTCGGTGAATAAAAGAAAGTTGCATTATGCTTTTTATGAACTAATATATCTTTCAGATTTTTGTCGCGCCTATATGCCAAAATCGGCGGTTGCGTAAAAATGTGTTTCAACCTGTCTGACTTGTGCAAGATTGACATTTTGTTTTTGATTATTTGTCTGACATTTGGCAATCCCTTAGAATATGTTAGAACTATCGGTACCCTGTCGGTTTTAGATTTGCCTGCTTTGTAATTAAGAAGATCCTCCCTACTTAAATTGTTAATTAAGGTCTTTCCCGACTCCAGTCGGAATGACCTTATAGTAATTCTTCTGATTATTATTATTATTATTATTAAGGTC